>JXSR01S010601.1:8581-25180 GCA_000969725.1 Ophiothrix spiculata
CAGTGGTAAAAGTTTACCATGGCTTGCCATGTTTACCATGGTTTACCATGCCGATGGTAGTTTATTACCAAAAACAGGGCAATTGTTTACCATTTTAGTAGAGGTTAAGTTTACAAAGAAGACGCGAGTTCCCTTTTTACCATGATATGAGTAATTATTTTTTACTGTGTAGATGCCATACACTTTCAGGATTTGGATCATTTTGCTTCTGTGTATTGTATGGAAGACTTCCTTGAAGTCTGTAAAGGTTATAGCTGCATGTAGAGAGGTTTTGTCATGAATGCCCTCAATGAGTCTACTCTATGCCAGTAGAGCGAGGTGCAGGATTGTTTCTTTGCCAGAATATTTTAAGTTGTGGAGCGTTTTTCTTAAACCCCACACTGACTTGGTCTGAGTTATCATCAAGGTGTGGCTTGATTCTGTTTAGAAGCATCCGCACTCAAGATCTAGACTAATTCCACTATCGATCAATCAATCACATGATTGATCAATGATACACAGTACTTGCATGAAATGCATACCCCATGAAGAAATCGATTCGTAGAGGGGACCAACGGCTTTACGTGACTATAATTTGTTGTTTAACTAAAGTTGCCTCTCTTTGATACAGGAACGGGATTTAATAATATAATATGGACCATTGTGTGGGTTTCTTTCTGTCCAGTAGTGCTTTATTGCAGAATTCAAGCATGATGTCATTTACGCCTCTTGATAAGACTTATTGCTTTCATTACTTCCAGGTATTCATCCATATCGAAAGCATCAGTTCGTATATAAGCAGTTCTCCCGGGCAGTTCTTCAAAAGCAGATGAAAATTCCTCATCTCTATAATTAGCTTCATGAAATGCATCATTCAAATAAAAAGAGTTTTTATAATAGAGTTCATTTTGTTTTTTCAGATCCAAATGAATTTGATGATATTGATGACATCATAGAAAGAATGTCAAAGGCCACTTCCGGTATTTCAAATGGAACTAAGAATGATGCGACTCAAGATGGACGAACTATCAACGTGAATTACAAAGGCGGTTGGAACATCTACTTCGTATTAGATGCATCAAATAGTGTCGGAGAACCAAATTTTAAAAAAGGAATCAATTTTGCGAAAGCTTTAGTTACCAAAGTAAGGATGTTATCTTAACTTATTACCAGTAATAGTTATCATTACCAGTTTTGATTTTCTGATAAAATTTTTGTTAGGAATACAGTTTGTCATCACCTTTATCCTAGAATATTGAAACATTTAAAATTGGAAACCAAATGTACTAGAATTAAGAAACACTTAACACCCAGATATGGTGGCATTTCATGAGGTGGGTCAAAAATGTGTTACATTGTTGATATAATGTTAATATTATTGATCTCTTTCAATACAAGTAACTTTTTAGCCAAATATCACTTTTGTTTTGGCATAATGAGCTAATTAATGGTTAATTACTCCATAGACGGCAATGCAAACTGTAATTTTCAAACGCGTTTTCTCAAAATTGCCTGTTTTTACTAAAGCAAGTCATAAATTTGAATGATTAATGGTAAACAGTTCATTTTTTCAGGATATGTTATAAACACTTATATAGTTGCTTTGATGTATTAAACTTGAAACAGACCCCTTAGGGCCTTGGTGTTAATGACCTTCAATTAATTAGAGGTTGGCTATACAAGGGGAGAAAATGGTGATGTTTCAAATCATTCTGTCCTAATTCTTATTTGAACATTTTGACACCAAATTTGTCAAAATCGGACAAAAAATGAGAAGGTGCTGCCCAAAAAACTGATCGAGGGGGGAGGGGGTCTGAGGAAGGTCTAAAAATGATAATTTTGCCAATTACTGTAATTATATACCAAATTTTAGCCATGTTGGTGACTATATATCTGTATGTATTTGAGGTTACAGAATCCATTTGTGAATGTTCTAGCAGTGTCAAACCTTCCGAAATGGTGATATTGTCTCAATTTGGCTATTTACCGCATCCGTAGGCACCACCACCCTTGTACTGCCAAGTTCAAGCTATTGTCTCTCTTAAATTATGTAACCCATGAAGACTAAATTACTGCCACACATAGAAAAACGTGTAAGCTTTCAAATGAGAAATTAAACAAGTCCATAGGCCAAGGAGTAGTGAATATACATCAAATTAAGTTGGAGAACCCATGAAAAAATGTAACAACACCACCTTTTTAGCATACCCACCCAATGACATGCCACCATATGTGTAATGGTAGGAATGGATTAGGGTTAGGCATATGAATGCGTGTGTAGCAATGGCGCATATATGTGATGACTCACCCCGAAAAGGGGGACTTTGCTACAGAAAACTTTTCAAGATACAGGTGAAAATAGGCAGCAAAAAATAAAGAAAATAATAAGAATTTTCAGCAGATTTTCTGTTGTAAAATTTGATCGCCTTCATCAATTTCAACAAGTAAGGTGTCATTTTAAAGGTTATATAAAATGTTGCAACAGATGAAATGAAAAAATCAAAATCGATATCATCTTCAAAGTCCCCCTTTCGGGGTGAGTCATATATTATTAGAGGGTATTCGGCTCGGTAGTCGTCATTTGTGCAGCGAGGGTTGTGAAACTGTTGCATCTGTGCCATCAATGATGATTGATGATTGCAAGAAAAGACAGTAGTTTTATGAATCATTCATATAATGGGCATATTTCAGTACTCATCACATGGTATCACGTTATGCATCGTGACTGATTCCGTACGTATCTGCGTGTCAATTAGTCACGATACATTACGTGATGCCTATTCGGCCTTGTAATGAGTGCTGATATCTCTCAGCGGCGAAAACACGCTAATTATAAGAATGGTCTATCATAGATAAGGAATTTAGGTGATTTTTCGTTGAACTTTTATGTTGTGTTACATCTAGGTCGGAGTTGGTGGAATAGGTTCTAGTGGGGCGAGGTATGGAGCTGTAGTCTTTGCATCGCGGGCAACCGTTGTCTTCCATTTAAACTATCCATTAAACACTGATGACGCTGTACATGATGCCCTGGACGAAGCACTGAATGAACAAGGGAAAATAGGTATGATTAATATACTGGCGCAATCTTATGTCATTTGATATTACTTGGAATGGGGAAAATGTATTAAACAAGAAATAAATAAAAGAAGATTTGTTTACAATATGCTATTTTGCGGTGTATCTGTAATTTTGAATTCGAAACACGTGTATGACCTAATTATGAGGCGGTTAGTGTATAGATCCAGAAGGCAAATGTCAAACCTACGTGTTTTACAAGCTTACTTTAGACATCAAGTTTGTTTTAAATTGCGTTAAAACCTTTCAGGGAAACATTTTGGCGGCCATTTTCGACGCAATCTTGAATATCGCCAGAGCTTCAGAGTGGAAGTAGTAGTAGAAGAGTAGTAGTAGTAGTAGTAGAAGTATAATATAGGAAAAGGACAAGGAGGCTAAATAATAATAATAATAATAATAATAATAATGAGGCAAAAAGATAAATTCTCGTCCAATCGAAATTGGAGAACTACAAACCTAAATAATTATGAATTTTTCTTTCTCTCCTCAGGAGGAGGAACCGGGACTAGTGCAGCTTTAGAGAAGTTGGAACAAGAAATGTTGCGTAATACTCCACAGCGTGATGAGGCTAAATCTGCTATATTCCTTATAACAGATGGTAAGGCTATTATCATCTGGAACACTTTAAATATAACAAATGTAAATCGCCACATCTAAAAGTACAATTTGGCAATATTTTAATAAATGCAATTTTTATATTATTTTATCTTACCTAATTTTAAAAGTTTAATCAAAATAAAGCTTTTAAAATAAGACATTGTTTTATGCTTTTTCTTTGTTTTTGCATTAAAAAAATCATGTTTACTGAGTGATAAATTCTTAAACCCTTGTTTGTTTTCATGCAATATAAAACAATTTAATGGGTTGGATTAGTATCACATGATGCTACCGGGCTCGTATCAAGAAAACAGTAATATTTTCTCGTGTAGACCATCCTATCGGCATATTTCCGTTGTTGAAATGGTTAGGATATTTCATCTTAGCTATTTGGTACTTGGAGGATTTCAAACAGACTTAACAGGAATGTTTGTCTTAGCATTGACTATCCAAATTTGGTATCATATTAACCCGTATGTAGACTCCTGTCAGTACACAACTGATTCGAGATTGGAATGTGCACATTTCGAGTACGATTTAAGTACAATAATACCCAAAAAATCAGTTCCTCCCAGTGGCGTAGCCAGGGGTGGGCAAGGTGGGCGAAATGCCCACCTCGGAAATTTTTTGGAGAAATTTTAAAGACCTGGGAGAAAAATAAAGGGGGCAGGAAATTGCCGTTTTTCCATAAAATTACGACAATTAAAGCTGAAAATTGCTAAAAATTAGGTTGAAAACTTCATAAAGCACAATATTTGGCGTTTTTTCTTGAAAAACCCAGCCGAGTCGGCCCCTTGGAACCCCTGTAAAGTCGGTCGATAAAATCCATTGGAGAAATCTTGGGTGGTTTGCCCGCCCCTGGAGAAAGGCCTGGCTACGCCACTGGTTCCTCCGTTTCAAATTTGATATTTGTCGCAAAATTGTAGTTTCAACCTAAAAATTATTCATAATTCATAAATCTATTTCATGTTTTTGTTTTTATCAATATTATCTCGTAGGGAAATCAAACGAAGGAGGTAGTCCTCTTCGATTAGCTACCTCATTAAAAGAGGACCACGGCATGTTTTTACACTGCATTGGTGTCGGCGCTGATACGGACGATGAACAGCTGACTAAAATGGCGTCCGACCCGAAGAGCGAGCACCTCTTTTTTACGCGAGATTACACATATGTTAGCGATTTGGCTGCAGCTGTTACCAGCTCAGAACGAGGTAGTTATTTTCAGATGATAAGGGTTCAAAGTCAGCCTTAGTAGCAGGTCACGTTAAAAAATAATTCGCAACCATTTTTTCTCGTTTGGCGAGACTTGGATTTTAGAATTCGCATAATGAGGTCGATAATAGCGAACCTACGACTTGACTCTATGGGCTTTATCTATAATTTTTGAGTAGCTGATGTAAGTAGCTGATGTGCCCAACTTTTGAGAAAATCAGCGCCGTTTCTATGCACAATGTTTATTGGGACAACCTGTATCAGATCATTTTGGTACGGTTTGTCATTATTTTACAGAAACTAATGCCATCACGAGGACATTTTACAGGAAATATTTTTGAAATTGAAAAAGTTGCGGTCATACTGTTTCAAGTCTATATGCTACACATGTATTAGAGATAGATGTGTTTTTGGCAAAATTTATGCGTAGGTCCAATATAAGTTGAACACTCTACGATATACACTCCCGGTCAAAAGCGTTTGCGCGGCTGTTACATCAGACATAATCGCCTTGTTTATATCAAATTATCCATTATTTTCGTGAAAATCCTGTTTGTGTACATGCTATATTTATCTAACAATAGAAAAATTATAAATTTCAGTCGTTACGGAAGGTCAAAAATCGCAAGAGAGTTTGATTTATTAATGTAAGATAAATATAGCATGTACACAAACAGGATTTTCACGAAAATAATGGCTAATTTGATGTAAACAAGGCGATTATGTCTGATGTAATAGCCGCGCAAACACTTTTGACCGGGAGTGTACATCGACCTAGTTTGCAGCCTCGGTGTATCCTTTTTACGGAGGTGTGCTCTGAGGACTTTTGAATGTCGACTTTTTCTATGACCGTATGATATGATATTTACTTCTGATCCCCATACATCTGGCACAAGATATAATTCAGAACACATCACGAACACCTAATGATATAACATTGTTCTAAATATGTTACATATGAATGTTATGCAGTTTTTGCCGTGAAAGTGCGTTACAAAAACAAAACAGTCTTTACACTATGTAAAAGCCAAACTCTTAACCACTCTCTGCACCACACCATCTTTTTACTCTATCCATAGCCATAGTTTATAGTAAAATTTGGCTTTTCAAATTACTTTCAGAGGTTCAGTGTGGCCAGGGTCCAGGACCTTGGGGCGGTAATGTCCCACCAATGGGCCGAGTCGTCGGTGGAAACGATGCTCCACTGGGAGCATGGCCGTGGATGGTTGGCTTCTACAATTGGGAATCTGAAGACTCAATTGTACGTATATAATACAGTTCGGGTTTATTAACGTTTAATATGTTTTAGCACTGTTCTATTGTAAACATTAGGGAACTTTCGATACAATATAAGTCAGTCTAGCGACAGCAGGATCATTGTGTCAACTAAAACAAGGTAACGAATAGTTCATAACATGTCAAAATATGCCATTTGTTCGCATGTCTGTATGTATCACTTAAGGTAGCTAATACTCATATTTGACATTCCGAAGCACGCACTTTGGATAATTTTGTGATAAATCATTTGCAAAAGGCACAATAAGCATCTATTTAATTTTGACGTGACGGAATTTAACTTCAATTGGTGCGTTTATCTGTCGCTCATACCATCCGTACTGAAATCGAAGGCTGCATATTGATAATTGAGGAAGGCAGACAAACATGTATTGTTTAAAGTAAATAAATCTATTAGGACGTAAGTCATGAACTGGTCATGTTTTTTGTTTCACACAAAAGCATTGGTAAAACCATGCCAATTTGTATTCAATGGATCGTAACTCTGAATATATACACTTTAAAACCTACAAAGATAGATATTGCTGGAAAGCTTACTTCACGAGGATTTCAATTTTACCTGAATAAGTCTAATTTTTCGGGATGGGTAAAAATTATACAGGGTGCAAAATAAAATAAAAGTGCATTTTGGTCAACCAACTTGGAACAATGAGATTTTGTTGGGGAAAGGTGTATCCAGATGACAAAAACATTACTTGAAGGATGTAATGATAGCCTTCCATAAAATAATTCATTTGGTGACCAATTTCATTGTGGTCAAAATATTGAGGATGGTCAAAATCTATGAAACGACTCATTAATTTTTGGGACATTTTCGGTCAAAAGATTTTTCGTGTATACACTACCTAAAAATCAATCACATAATTGAATTCCTCGACAAATTTCCTTTTGAAAAATGTATAACTTTTACCATTTACGTCGACTCGGTCAAAAGATATGTCGTTTTAAAGTTTTTGAGTGTAAATGCATGTTTTGTACAGTAATGTATAGAGAAAATTACCCACATATAAACCATTAAGAAACAACAAAATTTGGATGACAAGTCAATATTCAATACATGCTTTATCAATATACATATCTCATTGAACTATATTCAAAAAATTATGATCCCAGCATTTTTATTTTTAATGATACATGTGTTTATAAATCATAATTTTTATACACTTTTGCATGTAATCCTATGCGCGCCGCCTCCACCGTCGCCGCCTCCACCCGCTCCATCGTGTTCCCTAATTGCTTTTTCAAGTATAACTTCATTAATTAAAATCATGAGAACTTCACTTTTTGTACATCCCTAGAGTATAAATAGACCTTTCATATGATACCAAACTTTCCCAAATACGTAAAGAAGTTTTAGCAAAAATGCATGTTTTCTACAATTGTTTAGGGTAATATGTAACAAATCCATCATATTTGAAGGACCTATTTGTGACGCAAGGCCATTACTGGAACTTTAATACTTTCAGCCAGTACTCAGCTTGCTGAAAAGCCGTTTATTTTATTTTTTTATTCATGGTAAAATACAGGAAAGGCCGTTTTTGAGACGGTTATGAATATTCATGAGGCTTGATGTTCTAATCTAAAAAGCCTGTAAACCCGTTAAAATAGCACAGAATTCAAAAACAAATTTGCACAAAGAAGCATAACATGAAAACAGTTTTAAATTAAAAGAAAAATAGATTTTGGGAAATATATGGGGATATGTGCATTTTTGGTATAATTTGGCAGGTGTTTAGTTTCCTTGATCGAGGTCACATTTGATCCCAGCTTTTTTACCTTAAATCTACTGCTATGGACCTAATATATTTAGCTGTTTCTTGAAATGAAAACTTTAACATTTGTCTACAAGTTCACATGAAAATCTGGCCCTAATTATTGGTAAAACAAGCGGCAGGTAAGACTTTTTGGGTCTTGGTCAAGTTAGGTCAAATAAGATTTCGCACTTCGGCTCTAACCCGAAAGTGAGGGCGTAATTTTATATATACTTCAGATATCGTGTTGAATTATCCATTATAAATCAGCATGACTCAATGGGCTGGTCAGGAGAGCGTCGGACTTCTAAGCAAGAGATCGTTTTTGGTTTTGTTACAATAAAATAAGTTTTTGTTCTTCATGTATAGATTGAATTTTCTTGAATAAATCACTTTCATGAAATAAATTGCTACAGTATTTATAAACAATTAGCCTAAAGGAAACCTAAGGTTTCCTATTTTTAATTAATTTTTCATCATGTCATGCCTAATACAGTCCCCGGTCTGCGGACAGGTCTGGTCGTATCGAACATCAGTCGTAAATTCAACAACTGCCACGTGTATCGTGGCGAGTGACGTCATATGCTCCGAAACCGACTGACCTGCATCGTAAACTTGTCGTTTACGATGCTCGCTGTTTTTAACGGGTAAATATGATGGTCGACATCTTGCCCCTTTCGTACGTCTAATTGAACTGAAATTTCTTTGGTTTATTTGCTTATTTTAAAGGTCTTACAGGAAAGATATATTTTCAAATTTCATGAATATGAGGTTTAAAATGTATTGTACCATATTTTACCAGTCACTAAACATGTTGTTGAGTAAAACATGCTTCAGGGAGATAGATGTGACCTGATAGATGAGTTTTTAAAGGCTTAAAATGGACAATTTTGGTTATTCCTAATGGTCAAAACATAGACATATCATATTGAAAAAAAAAAAAAATATTATTATACACATCTTCATTTTCTATTTGAATTAACCCCTTGTGAATATAGGGGTTAAAAGTCCGACAGGTCACATCGACAAAGAAAAATCTCGCGACAAAGTTATCCCGACATTCATTCGAGATATACCCGAGAAATGAAAATTAAATTTCGTATAATGAGCTAATTTGCATACACTGCAAAAACTGTAGAACTGTAGAACACATGACGCGTTCAGAAAGTGTTCAGAATGTGTTCTCGAAGTGTTCCAGAACATCACTTGATTACATCAAGTTAACATCTGTTACATTTAGAACGCGTTTTTGGCATGTCTGAACGTGTTCTGAACGTGTTCTACAGTTCTAGTCAGTTTTTGCAATGTAGGTCCTAAGTTCTGATGGCTGCTTTGCAACTGTGCGACTTTTCGACCATTACAATTGGTCTTCAACAGACATCTGATTCTTGGAATTGGTCACCTGACAGACGGCCGGTGACGTCACTAGTCGTCTGTCACGTGACCAACAAGACTACTTTTTCTACTCTCATGTTTCTGTCGATTTAGTCTTTTCTTCATTCTGTCTTTTACACCTGCTCCCATTTGTCCCAAAATTCTTCAAGTTCCGGTTTCCAGTTGAGAATGTGATTACATTCTAATTCCGAGGAATACCACAATATCTTTGTTTCTACATCGAAGATTATTGTCGGGACTTTTTTTTTCTTTCCTTGTCGATATATCATTTTTTCGAGTTGAGTTTTGCCGAAAAAAAACCCCGAAATTTGTTTGCGTAAGCTTTAATTATGACTTGTTTTAGACTTACATGCATATAGTAAATGTATCTCTAGTTCTTTATGCGTACGACAATGGATGATACAAAATTGATATTTTATGACAATTTCGCTGTTGAGAGCCATCGTAATAGAGCTCTGCAAAAACAGCCATAAATTAACAACTAAACGTAGACACACTGTATTGACATGGATGAGAAAGAAAACGACAGTTTAACCTTTCAGCATGTTTTGTGTGGGTGATTTGGTTCATTTGTTTTTGTTTGAATTAATGCCTAATATATATATATCAATTTTTTATGAAATTTTACTTATTCAGTTTTGTTGACAATTGAGATTTCATGTCGACATGCCAAGATATACGTCATAAGGTGTTATGTTCAATGATTCCATATGACTGAGGCCAAAATCACCTCACGGTTTCATAAATAAAACAAATAAATACACTGTTAATACAAACTTTCAAAACACTTTAATGTTCAATTTGATTCCAATTTTACAAATATCTCAATCAACAAACCGCCACGTAATATTTTATAGTTCGATAAATTCAGTCTCTGCCGAAGCACAAAGATCTTGATATTTCACGAGTTCCGGAATCCAGGTGGCAATAGTAAATAAACAACGTTCCTTAAGAAATCCAAAGGCGATTTCAACACAATAGTCCAGCAATACTCTTCTGAAAATATTTGGCATCAGAAGCTGGAATGTAAATTATCCTCTTTGATAACCATAAAACACACATGCTGACGTTGATTCTCAAATTTATCACCAACTCCAAATTGATCTTCAATGTATCGCTAACTCCAAAATGATCTTCAATATATCGCTAACTCCAAATTGATCTTCAATATATCGTTAACTCCAAAATGATCTTCAATATATTGATAACTCCAAAATGATCTTTAATATATCGCCAACTCCAAACACAAAGTCTTTTCTCCATTCATCGGTATAGCTCCACCAAAACAATATCCAGCTTTTCATACACACAACAGTCATTTTTTTCTGACCCAAAATCACTCGGCCTGTACAGCACACTGGGAATTTCCCACAGTACAGTGCGAGTAATTATACAGATATCTTTTATGGCAATTGGAATTCCCAAAGTAATTAAAGATGATCTAATATTAATGATCTAGTTTAAGAAATTCCCAACATCTGACTTTCCCATGAAACCAAGAAAGTCGTATCTACAGCAGATACGACTTTGGTATTATACTCTGCCTGCAATGACACCATTTTAGTTTAATCGCATATTTGATTAGACTAATTATAAATTTAAAATAATTTTATAAAAAATTTTAGCACACCTCACTGATATATTTTATTATTAAATTACAGCCTGAATTTGTTTGCGGAGGAAGTTTAATTGCTCCTGGATGGGTTCTCACAGCAGCGCATTGTTTTGATCCAGACATAAATGGGAATGTAATGCTTGCCGAAAACCTAATCGTGGCTGCAGGTAAATCTACCGGATACTCTTTTGAATATTAAAGCCTGTTAAAGCATGTTGCAACCTATCAAAAAATACGTTATAAAACAAGAATACGCGGAGTGGATAGACAAATCACTATTCACTCTGCATGAAGCCTTTCGGGATGTATAAAGTGCGTTTAGTGTGTATGGTAATTCCAACGTATTTTTCGTCAGGTGATGATTTGTGTTATTGTGATTTCAGTGGCCCAAAGCATAATTTCTTGTCATAAATCTGTAATATTGGGATATCTGTCGTGTATGAACTAGGTTAATACTAAGTTTGAATTCCATTTTACTCTAGAAATGTGTAAAAATTAGTTTTGGAAAAAAAAAGTTTTGCTTACGTTGCAATTAACTCGACCCAACACGGACTCGACTTCGTGTATGATTCCAAACAATTCACTTATCGTGCATTGACTTTATGTAATTTCACTCCCATTTATTTATTTACAAATTGTGACCGGGTGCATTACGGAATGCATAAATATCTAAACTGGGCCCGATTGGCCCGGGCCCAGAACCCGAAGACCGTAGTCCTACTAAGGGGCCCTTAATCATGACAGAAAAAAAAAGGGAGAGAAAGAAAGTTAAAAAAAAAAAAAATCAAACAAAATATTATTAAGTTGGGAATTTTTAACCCCAAGAGACCCAATCATCATGTAGTGGTTGAAAATTTGAGGCTCCGCTATCCAGTCTGACCTTTTCCCCATAGACTTAACGTGTGGTAAAACTGTCCAACTCGTTTGTTTGGAACCAAAACGCACGTGTTGTGTGATTTACATATTACATAAATTATGACGTCATTACCCCGTCTGACTGGTTAGGCCGGTCGGTTAAGATGCGTTTACACTGTGACGACATGCCCTCGACGTAGGGTAACGTATTCCAAAATCACAAAATCCTGGACGACAAGCGACGAGTAAAGATGAAAAATCAAAGTTTGTTTACGGATAGTAACGATCCTCAGCGACACCACGTCAACAAGTGACGAGTGGGTGCTGAAAGAAACGGAGACTTACTAACAAAATAAGAGTTTGGCTTGACGTTGGGTGACGACTTCTCGTCGAGGCAGCAAATACCGACCTTTGCTGACGTAAAAGAAACAAATGCTATCAGTAACGTGACTTGATGACCAATCATTCCTACTCACATCCCTGCAACACACTGTTGTTGACAACGATTAGCAACGAAATTGTGACGACCTTTAAACGAATACAGACTGCAACAAACGGTCATGGAAACGTCAAAGAACTGAGAATTGCGGTGGCCAACGAAAACGACATCAAATCTTATTCTATGTCTTTCCAAAATTTTTAAACTTGTAACTGAAAGCGACCGATATTAACGACAATCTGCGGAGGTTAGAGGCGTGTGTCAACGTTAACTGACTGTAGCTAACGATGACCGGCGTAACATTCACTACGTTGCTTGTCGTTACCCCCAATGCGTCACAATGTAAACACACCTTTAGGCGTGGCACTGGTAATACGAAGCCCCGGATCAAATCCAGGACTGGTCAGTGTTTTTTAATGATATTGTAAATACTTCTTCAGAATTAAAAATTGTCTTGTTTGCTGATATTACCACTATTCTGTATTCTCAGGAAGATCTTAGTAGTAAAATTGATATTTTAAATAATGAATTAAAAGAGGTAACGGATTGGTTTAAAGCAAAGAAACTTTCGGTTAACGCAATAAAAACAATTTACATGTTACTAGGCACGCGCCAAAGAAATACAAAAAGATGATAACAAAATATTTGTTGAATTAGATGATGCTCAATTACAAAGAGTTATTATTATTACGAAGTTTTTAGGTGTTATTATTGATGAAAAATCACATGGACGGTGTTACGAAAACAATTTCGCGGAATACATGTGTCGTGAACAAATTAAAATATTTTGTACCTGTACGAGTATTGTATACATTATACTGTAGTCTAGTGTTATCCTATATTAATTATAATATTTTGGTTGGGGAAAAAGGTGCAATAGCTCTATGAGTTGTGCTCTGGCAAAATGAGCGGAAAGTCGCAATTTTCAAAATTGAGTTTATGAAATATTTTAATTCTCTATCTCAGTTTTCGAATGATATATAATAATTTCTTTCTAAAATTTCCGTTTAGATATCGAATACAAGGCAGTCCACTTAAATTATTACAGTAAAAAATGTCGCAAATCCAATTTTAAACTTACTGATTAGTATAGTGTATAATAGCAAAACGCGATCAATTACACGTGAATAATTGCACTTCCTGTCATAATAGACCTTCAAATCGCGAGGCATAGGTTAACACTTATGCATTAATGCGTTTTATGTAAAAAAAAACCCGAAGCCCTTTATTCAACAGCTCATTTCGCTAGAGCACCACTCATATTCGAATTTCAAAAAAGGGCTGTAAGATTAATTACAAATAGTCAATACACAATCCATTCTGCTTCTTTATTCAAACAATTAAAAATTCTGAATGTCTATGACACTTACTAACTTGAAGTTGGAGTTTTCATGTTTAGGTACTCTATAAATCAATTGCCTGAGAGCTTCAAATGTTTCTTCTCAATAAATTGTGATTCAGTAGTACGTCTTTTCCGGGGGGGGGGGGGGGGTCCTGTGATTCTCAAAGTTAAATTGTTTGGTACTATTGTATAGGGTAGTGTCTCCACTTTCCATCAGTGGTACCAATATCATGAAAATCGGTTAAGACGTTACGTAATTATGTCGTCACCAAGTATATCCTTACCGAAAAAAATCGACTTTGGGCAAAAATGGCCACTTCTTCAAAAAATCGTTATAAAAGTTATAAATTTCCGTTATTGCTAGAGTTATTTGCTAATAAATGAAGAAATTGTCAATTCTAACATGTCCTGTAAGATTCAAGTCCATAATGCAGATATTTTCCAAAATGGCGTTTAAATTTTTTCGAGGTGGCAACCCCCCCCCCACACACACACACCCTCGGACTTTGACGGCCTACCATAACCCCACCTTGGGGTAACCCGCTTTTTTAAAAGGATGTAAAATTACCTAAATGCTCAGAGTCGTTTTATTTTGCGGTTTTGATACAATCGGCGATCATCCCACCCCACCCCCCTTAGACATGTTAGAAAGAGGAGGGTTAAAACTTGCGGTCCTGTTCTTTGGAAAAGTATCGATCAGAAAATAAAAAACACTTTCGTATTCAGTTAAAGTGTCAAATAGACAGTATATCGTTTTGTTTCATTCCAATCGGTAATCTTGAATAGAATTTTAACTTTGTCAAATATTTCGATATAAAATTCTCTGGCCCAATTTCACGATTTTGTGAGTTTCCCTGAATTTATTTCTTTTGAGCATTGTCCTTGATCTGTTCACCCCAACCGTAAAAATGTTTGCTAATTTATTATGTGCATGCTATCTTTACCTTATGCTGAGAAAATGAACAGGTTGAATAAATAATAGACAAATATGATAAATTTTCCAAGATAAAAACTCAAGATGCCCAATTTTTATTCCATTCAGAAACAGCCCTGCTTTATTACCAATAATAATCATGAAGTTGGGCCAGACAAAAATCCTCCCAAATATTTGATAACACATATCTCTTGTTGTACACTGCCTATTTAAATGAAAACAAAAACAAAAACCGGCATCTTGTAGTTCAAATTATGGACTATAAAATACAACCTATACATACTTTCTGACTAACCGTACCTAAGAAAATTACACGCAAAGATTTAATGTTTTTCAGGGACACCCTTTATAAATAAAATCATTCTTACATAATTTTGTTTAACACGTAATCATTCATATGTAATAATCATACTGTGGGAATACACTTTACCTCATTTTACGAACATAAAAAAAATCAAATATTCACATCCATATTTCCAGTTCACACTTGCCCTAATCGGCTTCAGATTTGCAGGCACCATACCAAGGAGGATGAATGACCATACCCGCTTCCCATTGACTTACTCTGCAAACTTGGCTTTTATTTCTACAAACATCCGAAAACTCAAGAATAAAGCTGAGATAGGGTATTAAATGGAAGGTAAAATTCCAGCGCCTGTACACGGGAATGTAGTCAATGTACACAGGAATTTTAAAAAATACTTAATCAAACAAACCGTACACATATCCTATTTATCGGTCAGATAAAGAATTGATATGTTATTGTTTTTCCCAATTTATAGGTTCTAATAAGAGAATAAAAGGAGTGGAACGTGTCTTAAGGCCATTGCAAAATGAGCAGATGCTTAGGGTAGAAGCTATTATCAAACATGAGAAGTATAGTGTGGAGGCACGCTATGACTACGATATTGCATTGCTTCAGTTACGTGGAGAAGCAAATGTAAAACAAAGCACAGTGAACACAATCTGCTTGCCAGAGCAGGGAATTGAAGCAAGTAAGTCACCTACTGTCTGTGGAAATGAGATATCACAAACACAAACTGTTATTACCCTTGTAAAAATCGAGTACAATAATACAACATTCCAAACGTGCAAATTTGGAGCATCATTCTAGTACAATTTTAATTCATTTCAAGTACAAAATTTTGTACTACATTTGTACCAAAAATGTACTAGAATTGTGTTCCAAATATGCAGCTCAGAAATGCTGTAATATAATTGTATTCATTTTTTGCAGGGTAGTGTTAGGACTTTCTAATCTGAGACAAAAAAATAGCACTTTTCATTGTAGTTTAGGTAGCTCTGCTTTATTTACAATCACCTTTCAATTCACTTTCGCTAAAATACAATATTATACACGGTTGATCATAAAGTAGGAATAAAAATATTCATACCACTTTTTATGTAAAGGTCAATTTATGAGGAAAATATCTGGAAACTAATGTTGCTTTTGGTCAGATTTGATAGGTATTTATTGTTGGGTGCGAAATGGAACTCCGAATGTGATCAATTTTCTCACGTACTGGTAAGGGGACATGCCGTTGTTCCGACGTGTCATTTCTCCTAACGGATTTGTTCTGAACGACCGTTTCTCCGAATGGTTTTTACTCCGAAAGGTTTTTACTCCGAACGGCCGTTCTCCGAATGATTTTTAGTCCTTTGATCCGACAGGTTTTAATCCGAAAGGCTATTGCTCCAAAAATATTAATTCCGAAAGGGTTTTGTTCCGAACGGTCATTTCTCCGAATGGTTTTTACTCCGAATGGTCTTTATCCCGAACGGTTTTTAATCCGAACGGTTTTAATTCCGAACGGCCGTTTCTCTGAATTTTGGAAGAAAAACCGTACGGATCAAAAACCGCTCGGACCAAAAACCGCTGGAGTTTCAAAAAGATTTTTTATTAGGTCAAAAAAAAAGTAATTGTTTGATTGGCGTAACATAGAAAAAAAAATAGGGTAGGTAGGTCGGATTTTTTTTTTTTTAATATAATTTGTTTGTTATTTTCCAAGTCTACGTTTCACATAAAAGAACACAAAATATATGGCACATATACAAAAACATCTTCACTTTTTCTGTAACACATCTTTTATTTGTCATTTTGAATGTCCT
>JXSR01S010602.1:31970-43835 GCA_000969725.1 Ophiothrix spiculata
AGTTGCTTGACCGTACATCTGAAATTGTCAACTATATCAGTCACAACGTTCCTGAAGACGGTGAACTTCGTCTGCAGACCCCTGGTATTGGTAAACAACTACATGTTATGAATCACTTCTATCTTTCTTTCCCTTTTTTCTTTAGATTATGAAAAAATAAGACGGTTTTTAGCCTTATACGAGTCCGTTTGTTAAAGTATGCCCATGTCAAAAGCACTTTGCAAACTACTGTTGGTATAAAGGAACGTTGCAAGAGAGAGAACAGCTATAAATCTCAGCAGTCTATATGAAGAGCTGGATTCAATCGCCTTAGAAACCATTTTGCTTTGTCAAAAATGAGTTTTTGAGAGATTCTTACAGATTTTTAACTTGTGCATTATCCTGGCAAAATATTTTGTTGATAAATTCTTCCTAAGTGGGTTAAAATGTTACTTTTATCCTCTTATTTGGACATAATAACTTTATTTATTCACGATAAAACATGTTCAAAATAAAATTGTTCTTCCACATGTTCGTGGTAAAAAATAAACAAATACATGAATATATACACAATAAGAATACAATAAAGTAATGAAGTAAAACAAAAAGTAATAAAAGAGAGCAAAATTATATACAAGCTCTTTAAACTAGACAATATTGCAACATAATGAAATAATTTAAAATTAACATCATAGATCTAACAAACCATGACACTATCTCATCAATATCTCACTATCAATATCCCAACACATGCATCTTTCCCCTCAATGTACATCCAATCACCCAACACTTCAATATACCATACCATCATATCACCCAAACGTCACTGGTTATATTAACAAGTTTCAAAATCTTACATTCACTCCTACTTTTTAACAATTATAAAATTAGACGTATCATGTCTGTAAAACTAGAACCACTTATAAAACAGAGTGTATAGACCTTTTAAAATTCAAACAAGGCAATAATTGCACTACGATCATAAACATTACTATAAAATATTGTAAGATGTAAACAAGATTTGAAATGATGTTGAAATGTGGTATTTATGAAGTATATCATAGCCTAATATAGAAATGGAAAAAAAATGCAAAAATGGAAGATAGGTGGTTCTTAAGTTGATAAGTTTAAGCTTTTGGAGCAGTGTATCGTAAAATAATAGTTCAAAAATGCCTTGATTGATGGTTGTTGTAAGGCGAAACGTATTTCGAGAGTAGCGTGCTGTCTCCTTTCATTAAGGAAGTCGACATGATATCGCTTACGGTTTTTTTTTTCTCATGATTTTGTGCAAATGCAGTGGAAATACTTTAAAGACTTTAGCAATATTGTTTACGAAAAATAGGATGTTAGTCAACGGGCTTATAATTTTGTTTCTTTCAAACGAAAAGTAAATAAGGTATTTGAAAAAAACAAACTATGCTGGCCGACAAAGCAAGTCCCAATGCAAGGATTTTAGTACAAGATACAGTTGGGAGACACTGAATAAAAAATGTTCCCATCCCATCTTTTTTACATATTTTTTATCATAATGAAGTTGATGTTATTATAAATTGATGCCATGTTCCTTTGTGTACAAAATACATACATAATATGATCTACATGTAGAAGGACTTCCAGGTGGGGTGACAGAAAGACGGTTTTTCCGAAGAAAAAGCCACTTGATTTGTAATATATTTAAGAAAAAAAGTAATTTGACCCAATGCTTGAAAAACAAAAATAACTTGATCCACACAAGGGACTAAAAACACCATCAAAACCGACTTGCATAATCTATTGTACTATATGCCTGATAAGTTAAAGGGGCCCAAATATACCCCCCCCCCCCAAGCCCCTGGCAAATCTTGAGAATTGCGATTAAAAAAATTGATTCAATGAAGTAAGAGGGGAGCGGGACCTTGCTTTTGCAAAAAAACATCTTGCTTTAACCTAGACTTCCGGGGAGGGGGGAGACTCGTATTTAAGACTGACGGGGTTGTGCCAATCTAAGCAGCAAATCAAGGGGCATTTCTTATATGATTTTTGTAAAAAAAAATGGGGTTATTCAGTGTGAAGATCAAAATATGTAGGTCTTTCTAGTGTAAAGAAATTCTTTGTTTTGCAGTGTACACTGAGGTTCCCGGTTGAGCTAAAATTCAGGAACTGCGGATTGATTTCTACCCATTAGACCTCTTTTTAACTGTATATTTGGTACTGGGATACAAAATAGGGGGTCATTACGTGTGACACTTGGCGAAAATAAGGAGTGACCCCGGGTTAGACTTCCAACCACACAAACTGCTTAATATTTTATGACCTTGAATTAAAAACACTGTTGAAAATTTCAGCTCAACCGGGAATTTCAGTGTACACTGCAAAACAAAGCCATGATTTGTATCTTTAAATAATTTGCATAAGTGAGAACTGACCTTCCATATTGGGTGAATGAATTCTTTGCACATGTGTAGAAGCTTATTCATACAATTTGTAGAAAGATCAAATATTGTTTTTATGTGTGCAAATAAACTGAAAATGTTAATAAATTTCCTATTATGAGAAAGAATATTAATTATAAACTGGTCAGGACGTTTTTCCCCTGAATTCAATCAACCAATCAATGATACAAGTACTTGCACGATAACATGCATACCCCATGAAGGAGTCTATTCGTACAGGGGACCCACGGCTTTACGTGACTGTCCGACCACGGAGCAAGTAGTTGGTTTATTTTATGACTATTTTTGCTGTTAAATAAAACTAAATCCAGCCAATATATATCATGCCAAAGGTCATTTCAAAAAGTGGCTTCTATGCTGCCCTCCTAAGCTCAGCCAGCAAATAAAGTATATGTTCAAGAAGTGTCCGATTGCTAAGACCAAAATAATGTGATCTAATTAAGCTTGAATTAATACGTTGTTTTGTTATTCATATCATTTTACAGCTGCAGTTGCCAAGTCTCTATCAAGCAACACCGGTACAAGCGTTTCAATCAATGTGTTCAATGAAAAAGAAGAAAGGGACACAAATTGTAACGATAATGATGAAAACTCAAAATGTCAAACACAAAAAGAGTCACCGTCCATCACGTTGGAGCTGTCAGGACTGAATAAAATCCATAAAGGTAAGAATATTAATGCTATATGAAGCGTAGAAATATTGCATCTGAAGTGTTATAATATTTATTTATATTTTATTTACTATTATTATACTGTATTTATCGGTTAAGGGGTCACTTCAAAACTGGCGGTTGACCGCCCAGAAACGCCGGTTCCGATTTGTTTCTATTGTTCTGAACAATAACAAGCACCCAGAACCGCCTTCTTCTTCTTGTTTCCTGGCAGCAGTGTTTCATTCAGCTGCTAGTTGGTTTTTCCTACTTTATGTGCTACTAGTTCATAGTGTGCGCTCCGGTGTAGTATTTCATCTGCTTTACCGGTTACAATTTTATAAATATCTATTATTTATTTTCCCGGATTGTCATGATTTAGGTCAACCTGTCTTTACACTAACATACATTGATACCAGGGATGAAAGCACAGAGATAAAGGCCGAACTTATTAACATCATGAAGTAAGTTCTCATTTTTAAACTTTTTATTACTGAATATTGTTCATGTTCTTCCATTTTTTTTCTTATGGATGTAAAAAATATCAGTGTTGTAATAATAATAATAATAATAATAGAATTTATATATAGCGATTTTTACTAAGTACGCAATCCGTAAATAAAAGAGAAAAATGGGACAATTTAGATAGGAAAAAGATGTGACTAATACGACTATGAAACCAGACAATTTACTACAACCATGAATGAAATAAGAATAGAAAAAAGAAAGAAAAAGACAATTAAGAGAGAAATCTCATAGTTTAGATTAGTTGCCATATTGCTAGAAACTCTTTTCGCTTCTGTAAAATATATAACTCATTCATTTTCTGTAACTTGGATTTACAATCAGTATTCTAAAATTCATTCTAATAAAATACTGTATTCATTTTGAATATTAAATATAACCAATGATAGTTGTAATTCAACGATAGCAGGCCAATGAAGCTCAAATCATGACTTTCATCATTCTCTTTCTAGCTTACGACGCAAACGACGTCAAACAGAGACCAGTATCGAAACTGTTTTAGGTAGTGGAATGGTAGCTGTCAATCTTATAATTAATGGCTCCCAAGAGTATGCCGATATGGAAATTATGATGCCAATACAAGTGGGGACATATATATTCTGTTCATGTATTTATTTAATTATGTATTTTTTTAAGAAAGGCTAACTGAAAACTTGCGTCCAAGATATTAAAAGTGGTATATTAATTTAAATAGATTTGTCGAAAGTTAAAAATTCAAGGTCCCACTAACAAAGATGAAGCCATGTTGTCTAATGAAGTAAAATACAGAATTGTAGGATATCATTAACCCTAGTTATACGGAGCGATTTTCACAAACATATTATACGGAGGGGGGGGGGGCTGACCCCCATATGTGGTACCGATGGATAGGTAACAATCCCCTCTTTCCATTGATACCAAAATCATGGCCATCCGTTAATTGACTTCACTGTAACGTCATAATTACAAAATGTGAAAAGTCGGCATCTGTTCGGAAAATATAGGGCAAAAATCATAATTTTCTAAAAAATCGAAGGAATATCCGATTTTCATGCGGTTTTTTGCTAAAAATGTAGAAAATCAGTAGTTTTACCTAACTACTAATAATTCTTCGTGAAAATTTGGTTCTCCTTAAATGTTTTAGCATTGTTTTATGTTTGTTAGAGGTTGCTTCAAATCTCAACCGATGATTGACTGCCGGTGTAATGAGACTGAGTGTCTCTATAACCAGCAGTCCGGTTCTAGTTGAACTACACGGAATAAGTCGCAACAGTCTGGACAGTTCTTAGCGATTCAACCGGAATAAACAACACCCAACCGGCCAGAAACGGCAGACAACCATCGGTTGACTTTTAAAGCGGCCCTTATTTTTGCTATACCTTTATAAATTTGCACTTTTGACAGAAGGGGTTTACCTCAAGTCAACCATCATGACCATATGGAGCTATCTATTTTGGTCGAAAGAAGTCCAAACTACACAGTTTGTGGTATAAGTAGTAAGGACAGATTGCAGACTTAGGTTTCTTCACAACATATAATGCCTGATGTGCATGGAGAATGTGGTTATTGACTAATATAATGGATATGGGACCTTCGTGGAATTATGCAGTCAATGTGGTATTTAACAATTTTATTTTTGTTCCACAGAGACCTACCCGATCTTTAAACTCTACCAAGAAAACAAGACAAGTATGGAAAGCAATTTGTGCATCCTGGAACACAAAAACCAAGTAAGTATGACGTTATCGGCATTTATTATAAGTTTAAATTTGTAGTTTAACATGATAACATAAATTGACGGTTCAAAACAAATGTATTTCAATAATATTTTACCAAGGTAACATGATCCTTATCTTACCTTAAGGTGGCCTAGCACAGATAGAATTCCTCTATTTGATTTTCTTATTTTTTGGTATATGGTGTTTTTATGTGTGCTGATCACGTTTCTGAAATAAAAAGGGGGTCACCGACTTGGTTTTTGAGAAAAATCCATTTTAAAAAGGGTATGTATTACCACTTTTTACCATTGACGTCTATGGTAAAATCGAAAAAATTAAGACAAAAACACTTATAATTAAAAAAAACGGCTCTATTTTTTCTCTCTTTTTCAAATATGTATTGGTTCTTATATAGTTCTTTAAAAAAACGTAAGAAATATATGGTCACCGACTTATTTTTTGAGATACAAAGCAAAATAAGGCAAAAAATTGACATTTTTTAGCAGTGACTAGTCCCTTAAGCACTGGGCGCATTGGGTCCTGCGCCGTCTGGAGCAACGCGCATGGTCTTTTGCGTGAATATAAAAATAACGCACGTGTAAGGTCGCGTTTTATTAAAGCGCAAGATACAGTATGCCAAAAAGTACTCTAAAAGCCCGGGATAAATACTTTGAAACTGTGTCCAACACGGCTGATATCAGCTCACTCGTGTCCGACACCGCATCTGTGCTAGGCCACCTTAATTAAGATACTTTTCATTTCATATTGTGTCAAATTATTACAGAATATTTAGTACTGAAGGATGTTTTGATACAACAGAATATGGTGATATTGTACAAAGTCATGTCGTTACATCCAAATACATTACAAGTTTTGCAATACTCCTTCAACTCGGAGAAGAAAAAGTAAGTACATCAAAACATTTTGTTTATCGAACTCAATTAGGTCACCATGCATGTCTTAAAAAACAGATTTAATTTAGCATCGATTATTGTTCTTATTGATCTAAAAATAAATAATAATAAAAACACATTTTTAAGCGCTTTCTGTCAAAGACCTCAATGCGCTTTACAATAAAATATGCAAAACAGAATTAATAGCCAGCCCCAGACACAAAAGTTAAAAAGATAAAAAGATCAAGATGCACACTCAAATACACTATAAAAAGATTGGATAAAAATACCTAACTTACATTAAAACAGCCTACATGAATACCAAAAACACTACTTACAAAAGGCATAATATTAACAAGTTAAAAGTCACAGCAAAATGAAACCATTTGTATGTGATAAACCATGCAACGGGAAAAACGAGCGCAAAAGGAACTAAAAATGCACAATAAATGTACACACAAATAATTTCATACAATATTAAAACACATGCAAATTTACATAAAAGTTAAAAAGTACAATGCATGTGCTAAAATGCAAAATTAGATCAGACACAATGTCAAAAGCAAATGAACAAATCATTAAAAAGGGTAGACCTTAAGTGCCTTTTTGAATAACACAAGAGAGTTTGACGTCTTCAAATCCAATGGCAAACCATTCCACAAAGTCGTTGCCGCAACGGAGAAAGCACCATAGGTGCACGTAGAAGTCTTGGGAGTACGAAATGATATCAGTTAGGCGGAACTCACAATTTGAATTCGGATACTCTGTATCACAGTTCTGATACCCGTATCCGAATTTGGATTAAAAACAACTGAAACGGGATATCTTGTTTCTTTCTCCCAGTCCGAACTTTTTGATAGCAGCCTTCTCTTCCTCAGTCACCAACAACAAAGACTGCATCTCTTTTTGATACAGTATCCAGCATGTCTTGCAATTGGTTGTAGAATTCATCTATATCATTGTCATTTACATATTTGCCTGTACCTTGCAAACCTCTAACAAACTCGTTCTTGCACTTTCAGATACCATTTGCTGATCAAAGGATTCTTAACCTGCTGACAGATATATTTAGCGCCTTGTCCCTCGTTGCACTTGGAAGTACTATCTTTATTCTGATAGCTTTTAAGTAAGTTGATAATTAAGCTTAAACTTAAAGGAGTATGGTTAAATAAAAAAAATGTCATAAGAGGGATGACGACTAGAAAGGTTAAAGTTTCAGATTTCAGCTTAATCAGTCAAACCGTTGTGATTTTATGGGAAAGTTTTTATTTAAAAGCCACCTGTACGTTACTGTGTTAAAGTAAAAAAAATGGTTACCATAATTAGACACATTTTATCATAATATTATGGTAACCATACACTCTTAAAAATAAAGGATCAAATTGATCCAATAAAGTATCAAATATGAGCTTATCCTTTTCCAGATCAATTTTGATCCAAATTCTCCTCAAATATGATCCTTTTCGGATCAAACACAATCTTTTTAATTGTTATGTCCCGTTTTGGAGATATATTATGGGTTATGATAAACATATGAGTAACATTTTGGTATCAATATCTATAAAACCGGAAATTAATGGACTTGCTATTAACCAACCTATTGGGCCAACCAATGTGCGCTTATCGTACTCAAATTTCTTGCAGTATTTGGCTACTTCAAAGGAACATGTACCAAAAATACATTTTGGTTCATGTTCCTTTGAAGTATTTATTTTAGTGGTTTCCGTTAGCATGCATTCATCTTGTGTTCAATGCGTTGAATATACATGCATTCAACAAATTAGACCAAGGAAAAAAGTGAGATTGAGTAACAATGTGAAAGTTTTATCATCATGATCATGATCACATGTATGCATAAAGTTATGTCCAGACTTCTGCTTATCTCTTAAAAACGCTAGCCTAGATTCCAAATACAATTAAAAAAGTTATAGAAATACTCTTTAAATGTATTAAAAACAGAAAAGAAAATCTTCAAAGAAATGGCTAAAATTGAGAGAAAAATAATTTGTAATTTATCATTCAAAGATGGTAGTGTGGGTATAAGAGTGTTTTCTAAATCCTTAACCATAATATACCTCACGAAAATTTATCAGTTGAAAGATCAATATGCTTTTAAAAACAATTTGGTATATATTAAAAGAGAAACAATTTAATCAAAATGTAAAGTGTTTTGAACAACACATGTGTAGAAACAAGATATTTATAAGATTTAAATTACCATTTTGTGTTCTACATAGAAAAACAGTTGGGTAAATAGTTCTAACTGTGACCCTTATTCCACAAATTCAGGATAAACTACTATAGGTAGATCTTATCATCATGTAAGTGTAAGAAAGTCGTATATGCAATAGCTTTTATTTGCATTGCTTTGAATTTACATTGTAGGCCCTATAAACTCCAGTCTTTGATCAGTGGCTCTTGCAATTATTTGTTCAAGTGACTTCACCTGAAGAAGTACTTCAAGAGCCACTGGCATATGAGAGGGATATTTAGAGGGTGTTTTATTCACATTCTAGTGACCAGGTGTTAAATAAGTTATGATAACTTTCTTGATCTCACATGACAAATTGTTATTTCAAGTAAAAATATTTAAGTAGAAAAGTAGCAGGACGTATCTAGGCCAGTCCTTAAAGTTGCTTCTTTGGTACAAGATATAAATAATATATAAATAAAGCTATTCTTTTTGCTTGTGTCTTTACAGATCACTCCGGAAACTTGAGCGCAACATAATCCATATAAACCTGTCAATTGCATTATTTGCTGCACAATTACTCTTCTTGATTGCCGTGGACAAAAGTCAAAATCAAGTATTTACTTTTCTTTTTTTCCCTTTTTTTTTTAAGCATCCATCTCACAACACTAAAACTGATACTTATTAATCAAACCATTTATCTCATATCTAAAATCAAAATCATATACGGTGTGTATCCATAAAAAAACCCACTTAGACGCGTTAAAACACGCCTTCAGTAAGACGGAAAAAACCCTTTATGTCAAGCTTTTACGTTCATTGTGCAAATGATTGTATTAAATTTGCTAAATTTTTAAGAAACTCTTTATTTTATGGTATTAATTATAATATTTTAAGCCAAGAGAGCGAATCTCTCAATCACAATCGAGTGACCTGTAAAAGCATGATTTAATTTTGATTGCATGCTTGTTTGTACGTTTGTACGTATATTTGCTTGTTTTTGCCAAGGCGGTTATTATTTTGTTTATATTTACACTAAACAGTTGATGTGCACTATCATAGCCATGTTGCTCCACTACCTATTCCTGTCCGTGTTTGGCTGGATGCTCGTAGAAGGTTTAAATCTGTATTACAAAATCGTTAAAGTCTATGGTGCCGAAAAGAACCGTATGCCAATGTACATTGCAATCGGTTGGGGGTTACCTGTACCAATTGTGGCTATCAGTGCAGGGATAAGATTCTACTCATACTCAGCTGTCAACAGGTAATGAACATGGAAGATGAATTGTGCAAAGAAATAAAACACGTGCAAATAATGTCATTGTTGGTATGATTGTTACATCAACTTATTTGGTATCAATACGTATACTGAATTGAAAGTAGGATTTAATTATACTGTAATTTCAACAAAGAATGAGCAAAATTGTTATAGCATTGTAATTAGCGTCCGTTACCGATATTGAAATGTGTTAAAGTGTAATGTTTAAAAATTGTCTTTTATTTTTCAAATTCCTAGAAACCATGATTACTAAACATGGCATAGCTTTGTTATTAAAATTTTACCTTATGGCACAAAAGAAATGATTATAAAAAGAAAATATTTCTTTACACAGATACTAAAAAATTAAAAATGTTAAAGACCCTTTGTTTTGAAAGTATCAAAATGATTAAATAGGACACTTTCTTTTCACAGCTGCTGGTTAAACACGGCAAACGGAATTATCTGGGCGTTCGCTGGACCTGTGGTGTTCGTCTCGTTGGTATGTATATTAACCACTATTTATGTGCACTACAGCGTGAGTCAAAATGACGTTGACCGATATTCAAGTCTGTATATCAAAAGAACTACTGATATTTAAAACAATTGTTTAGTACCTTGGAAATGTGAAGAGTTTTTTTTCTCTAATCGGTAATTCTGACTTATGAATATTGAAGTTTTTGTGTACAGATTTAGCATCAAAACCTTTATCAGCAAGTTAGCAATATTATTTGTTTTATCCTTCCTACTAAGGACCCACATGGGATCTTGACGATTTTTGATGTTTCATATATATAATTCACATTACAAAAATATATTTGTGCATGATTATGTTCAGTTTGAATTGGTGTGGAAACATAAAACAAATTGCATTGATACTAGAGTTTTTGAAAGTGTCCTCATAGAGTGGAGAAACTACTTAACAATGCAAACCTTTCAACAAGACTTCAACGTGTATAACGTGTGAGGAAATTTAGATTTTGGACGTATCGTATTGAGTCCCATTATTTCTTCCTATGATTGAATTCGTCAATAAGTAAAAAAGGAAGCCTTGATTATCCCTATGAGCTGCTGAAAGCGCGGGACTTTAATAGAAATAATGCAATTTACCAAGTTAAACTGTTTTGAAAGATATAGCACGATGGCATTCGACGTTTTCATAACAATGCAACGCATTTTTTTGTGCTATTTACAACCAAATATACATTAATTAAAAAAAATAAAGGTTTTGTCTGACATATCTCTTGTTTAATGGTATGTTGCTTTAGTGTACAGAAAGCCCCTTATGGCATACAGTTCTTCGATTAAGAATTTTAGCCCTTCGTCACTGTTCATGAAATTTAAGGTATATTATACGAGTATACAGCAGATAAAGCAATGGACTTGAAATATCACAGACCCTTTTTGTTTCTTTCTATACTATTTATTATGGTACGTATAACTGATGCAGGTTAACACCGTATTGCTTTGTGCCATTGGGCGAATCATATTTGTATCTGCTGCTGCACATCGAGGAAGACTGGAAGGCATGAGGTAAAATATCAATAATCAAAGTTGGAACACTTCATTATCCAATAAAACCGTTCAGAGATGTATCAGTCCAACAGTCACATTGCTAATTTATTACTTATTAGCCCTTCGTTAATATTTTTTTTAATAGAATCAAACGTGCGGACTCTATTCTAAATGTCCTGCATTGCAGAAACCAACGGAGGTAATTAATCAATTGTATGCGAATATTGAGAAACATTAATCTGCATTCAGAAAAGTCATTTAAATAATTCAAATCTTTCCTCCAATTCATATTCTTGCACTATGGGCACGTAAGGACCCTGAACATACGATTATCAAGTGTAGTGTTTCTCGGGGGTCGATCCTTGGCCTTCTGTATTTCACATAGTGTATTAGTGATACTATCGATGCTTAAACTAAATTTGTTTACCCATGATACAGCATTTCTCTTTTCCCACCCTGATATAATCCCAGCTATGCAAAACAAACGATGCAGTAAATGAAATTTGTAACTGGTTGAAAGCCAACAAGTTTTCTATAAATGCAATTTACAAAAGCATATGGTATTGTGAACATCTCATACTACGAAAATGTTTTGATACAAAAGACATAGACAATATGTCTAAATTGAATGGAGATAATTCTAAAATATTCAAAACATATTTGTCAAGCACGCTGAGAACTATAAATACAGAACAAGAAAAAACTATGCTTTTTATACCTTATTC
>JXSR01S010602.1:85664-98575 GCA_000969725.1 Ophiothrix spiculata
CCTCCCTTTGGGTGACTTAAACTCAGCCCAAATTATCTCATGATCACTGGTATCAAAATCATGCTTAGCAATTGGACAAAGCAAATCTTTAACAGCTAAAAGGACCCCACCACCATGAGAATTTCTATCATTACGAAAAACATGATAATTTGAAGGGAATATTTCACAATCCAAGTAGGAATCATCAAGCCAAGACTCGGTAATAGCAACAATGTCATAGTCACCATGGGTAATACGCGTCTGAACTTCGGGAATTTAGTTTTTAACATTGCGCGCATTAAAATACAGAACCGAAATGTTATTACTATTACTAGTACTTGAATCATTACAAACATTGTGAGGGGAAGCCATAGAAGTACAAGACATGTTATTAGAACTATTATTTTGTAATACACTACCATTGGAAATCTGGTCAGAAAAAATACATGTGTCTGAGCTATTAATTACCTCAGTGCTAGCTCCATAAACAACATGAGGACCATCACTTTCATTTGCATAAGACTCAATACTAGGCAAAGGCCTATTGTTTAAAGGATCTTTACACACATGCACCCCGCTGACATTATCATGGTCAATGGGAAGACAATCAATATGAAATTTGCTAGAGCACTGATCACAGGAAATGACAGATCCACTGCTGGCATTAAGAATACAAGAGCAATAAATACATAAATCAATAGCATCACTAGCATAGTTATCTAAAACAACTTTGGAAATATCATAAGACTTTCTATCTATACGGAATTCAGTAGTATCAATCATTTTAAAATCATTAGAACAGTCACAATCTATAGAAGAGTTCAGTACTTGCGTTTCAGCCCGCGTTTCAGTTTCAGTCCGCGTTTTAACTCCATCACCCAATCGGGATAAATAGTCCGAGGAAATAGTTGGGGGTGAACACACCGTTAAAAATCCTGGTAATTCCTGGCAAGGAAACTAAGTCCGCGATCATCTGGGTGGAGGCCATCTTTATGCAAATCCTTAACAGAGTAATTATCAATAAATGTCCAGTTATTGTCTTTGCACATCCACTTTAAAATTTCATTAACAGGGCCAACTTTATGTCCTAATTTATCTGTCCTATGAATAACGGAAGAAATTCCAACTTCACAATTAGGCTTAATGTTCCTCTGAATAGTTTTCTGAAGTGTATCCACTTTGAGTTCTATATCACTTAATCCATCAGACCGAAGATTGTTTGTTGATACATGTACAATTAATGAGTCCGCGCACGAAATAACATCTTTCTGTTCACAAATGTCTTGACATACTTGTTCAATACGGCGACCACTCTCACTAAAGTTATGTACATTGGCGTTCTTTAGCAATCGCTTTCCCTCTATGCGTCAGGTTTTCGACAGTCACTTTTGCCGTAACCCCGGGGTTTCGGCAAAATTGCGTGTCAAAAACCCGGGTTTTTGACATACCCCAAGTTTTCGACGCAGCACCGGGGGCTTGCCCCTCATGGATTTTTTTATTTGATACAAACTGGCACCTGGTAGGTAAACGAAACAAAATTTCAACTTGCATTGGATTAAAAATACAAAAAGAAAGATAAAAGGAATCTAAAGGTGGATTCATACTCTAATACATTCGGTACCGAATGTATATTTGTGACGTCTAAATTTTTTTGGCATCGAATAAAAAGTATACACCGGAAAAAGATATATTTATATCAATACGTGCTGAACAGTGTTGTCAAGCGGGCTTTTTAATCCGTTTCAACTCGGCATTGCCTGGTCATCCAGTTTCATTCGGTGTCAAATGATTTTGACGTCACAAGTATACATTCGGTACCCAATGTATGACAGTATGAATCCACCCTTACGATTAAACCATAGCCTTGGGAACGTTTCCTATAATGTCAAGTACATCCTGTCATCGATTTACTCTCCGTCGAAATACACACGGTTTGAGGAGTGAGTTTGAAGTGTATGTGACAATTTCCAGAAAAGCTAATTCTAGCTATATCTTGTCACTGTTTCAGTACTGTCCTATTATGGGGCCTTAAACTTGTCAATCACTTTGACTGTCCCCTACAGCTTTTACTTGAATACTTTTGTTTACTCAAAAAGAGGAGTAAATTACGCATATCTTGTACTTGTAAAACAAATGACGCCAGTCTTCATAGCACAAGCCTTACAAACCCCAATAAGCAGGATATTAATTATTCATACAAATTTGTAGTGCTCCACGTTTATATTGGCTTCATTTGTCCTTATTCAATGATATTGCTTGAGATAGTAAAAAGAACACGAAACCCAGCGTTGTTATGATGTCAAATATTGATCAGTTGAAGTTCCACCTTCACATGATTTCTTATATTATAACTTGAGGTTGTTTTTGATTTTTAATGTTCTTGAATTGCAGCAATGACAAATTTTTAAATATCTAGTTGAGAGTTGGATATATCAAAACGTGCCGTTGATTTGCAAAGCGGAAAAAAGAATCAGTTGTCATCTTTTCTCATTTCCGCCTAAGCATATATTTAATAGACCATTCCAAAATGTAGTTCACCAAAATCCGTTGAGTAGTTTGTCTAATATAAAGAAATTGTGTAAGGCCTATACTATCACATGTAAGGAGTAAGTTGTTTATAATTGGCTAATACAGAATTTGACGGTGACCTCACTTAATCCGTTTTTTAATGTTTGGATAAGTGAAAAATGTCCCACTTCTAAGGCTTGTGATAACACGAGTGAAGAAATGTAGAAACGTTTTGAGTTTTTTACATAATAATGTAAGTGTGTACTTTCTTCATTCCATTTTCCATTTTGATACACTTTATGGCAGTTCAAGTAAAAATGACAAGGAGGAATTTGACTTCTGTAGACTCCATGAAGGCGCAGTATTGTATCATTTGTTATTTTGTAAATATAACTTTGTATCACTGTGTTAATTAAACAACTGGGGCAATTTTCTGTTGTTAAATACATGTATCTACCTTTTCTTAAATCTTTCAGTGTTTGTTGATATATAATAATGCTCTAGAAATAAATATACCAGGTATTCCAGAAAATATCTACATGAAGAAAAATGAGCGTTTGCAAAAACTATAGTTGGAAATAATGAAACTTTGCCATAATAAATTACATTATATACATTCTTCTCCTAAATGCTACTAAAATTTCAAAATTATTACTTTTTGAGTTATCAATGAAGATACCTGTGTCATAAACGTATTTATTCAAAATTCACCAAAATAGTAATCATGCTCGTTGAGGGTAATTTTATGCTAATTACATGGGAAGGAGTGGGTCAATTTGAATGTTTTTGCCAATAAGTGAAGCGTAAATTAGGCGAATACATAGAAGGGCGATGAAAAATGTCTTCGCGTGTTTGCGCTTACGCGCAAAAATCAAATGTTGGGTCCATATGGACCCCCCTTGACCACTTAAGTGTTAAGACTAAACGCGGTGAAAATAATCTTTAAAAAATCAGTTAGATTTACTTTTGATTTTAATCAAGTTCACACTTAAAATTAATATCCCGCAAAGTAAGAGTGAACGTAACCAATATCCAAAGCTATTTTTGTCAGAACATGAATATTTATAGATAGAAAACTAAACTGTATTTGAAATTAACTGTAATTGAAATTATTTTTTCTGCTGAAAAGGTATGAATTCAGTCACAATGGTTTAAAATGTATATTACGTATTATATAACCAACTTATGAAAACAGTCAACAACAGAAACACACTTTAACATTTAACTGATACACAATGTGTGAGATTCATATTTTCTTTACCTCTTTCTTAAAAGAGCAATCATAATATACGACTTTATGTTGATTATTATTGAATGTTACAAGTGTGTAATTGTATCTACTAACCAAATCTGTAAGAAGCATTCGTGTAAATATCCATTGACTGGATAAGGAGAAGAAACGCGAAGTGTTACCAATACATGATGGAATTCTATTGACTCAGCTAAGTAACAGGCTTGGTGCTTTGCTGATAGAACGTGAAAACATGTCTCAACGAAGACCACATTTGTCATCATTCCTTCTTTTATATCAACATTTCATTAACAGCTAGAAAAGACGTCTATTTGATTTTTGAAAAGATAGGCCAAGCAAGATAAAATGGGATTATGTAGATAAAGTATTATATAGTCTGCACTGTAAAAATATACGGAAAATGACTAGGAAACCTTGACAACAAAATCTCTGGACATCCAGTAAAATTGTATATTAAATTTTTATGGAAATCACATAAATCAACAATAAATCAATATAATTACTGAGAAAATAATGAAAAAAAATCTTTCCCTCGCTTGAAAAAATCGTGGCATCAGAGACGCCAAAACTACCAATAACTCAATTTCCTCCAAATGTGACTTTCAGTACTTTTTCAAAATTGAAGACAGTGAAGAAGAAGGTAGAGAATGAGATGTCGAGACATCTCCGAACAAGATCTTTATTTGTGTTTAACCATCCACACTGCAGGATGAACTTATTATTTCTAGGGTAAGGTATCAATGTCTGATATTACAATAACAGAAGGATAAGTAGTTCTGAAGGATCAAGCACGAGGGATGGAAAATGCAATTATGCATCTGGTAATCAGTTCTTGTTTGCGGAACTTTGCTACTGTTGAATATTATTCAAAGTTTTCAAAATTATCATTGTCTATAGCATTCTAGATTTACCCGTATTTATAGAACATAAATACATAAATATATATCAAGCTGCCAACAAAGTATTACGATGATTGATTTGCCCTTGACTCGAGCTATTGAGAAGATAAGATAAGACAAGAGATGAAGGTAACATGAAAACAGACTCTTTCATTGAACTTTAAGGTGAAATCATTAATGTCAAATTTAAAGAAGAGAGCATACATATATATCGCCAACGCACTATCAATGAAAACATATAAGCCTCCAGAAGGAATTTCAACCCTCAATAAGATGTATACATGATCGAGTTATTTGTTCCTGGGTATAGAACACAGCTTGCCCTTTTAAGGTATAAATAATCATTCGTTGACCCTCGTACCTGTATGATTTTTAGCAAGTTTTGTTAATGTAATATCCGCGTTTATAGCAATCAACGTTTCTCTTCTACAACGAATACAGAGTATAATAGAGAAACGTCAGCCGGATATCGGAATTTATTGCAGAAATGTATTGCCCTATAACTTGTACAAATAGTAAAAAATAAATTCTTTATATATCACGATAGAATTTTATCAAATGAAAAGCGAGATAATGGGATAACATGATTTGATATGGACGTCAGAGGTTGGTGGTCATAAAAAAACTCAGTTTTGTCAGCATAACATGATTCATGAAAGCTTCTTATGAAAGCTTCTTGTCACAGGTGGCAACGCACCTGTGACGTCACCAAAGCATCCAGTAAACCGGATTGCCCGTCCACAGTGCAGAGCAGAGTGACCAAGCTTCCTGAAAGGAAGTGAAATAATATTTCTATGTGAGTACCATCTTAAAAATAATTGGATAGGTACTTAGAAACTTTATTTACTATGAAAGCTTCTTACTTGAGCGTTATCTATTTGAAGTTCAAAAACGTGATAAGTGTGATACAACAATTTGTACTTCACGAGGTTTCGTACAATAGGAATGGTGTAGATGGCGAATGACTTCGGCTCAAGTACTGACCCTTGTGGTACTCCGTAATCAATATGTAATCCTCCTATACCTCCTATGTTTTCGTTCAAATACCGTTGATCAAGGAAGTTAGTGTTATTCCTGTATTTACAAACATCTTTCCAGGCATTACTTGTTTAAAGATATTCAAATTCAAACTTTTAATTGGAGCTGCTATTTTTTTACAATAAGTATCAAAAATATGCATATATGTTTGCTTTTAATTTGTTTACAAATGTCTATTCAGTATGTGGTAATTATACGGATATAATGACATCATTTATAAATGGAATTACTAATGTCTGTGTTTTTTCTAAGAAATATCAGTGGAAATGGTAGCCACCTCCCTATGATACGTTCAGGGGAAACGCTCTGTACAAGGGACGACAACATTCCACCAAGCGTAGATATGTATTCAAGTTTTGTTTGTTTGGTTTTCTTTTTTTACCGGTCCAAGATGCCAAATTACATTTTCTAGTGTTCACTTTCCTTTCAGCTGATATGCAAACAATTCATTTAAAAAGACCACTTTAGCACTTATTTAATAACATACTATCAGACTAGACCAACTAACTTCCATACTCAATTATCGTGCACTAAAATAGTCTCATAATATTCAATCTGTTTACCAACATTAATGTAAACCAAAATGAGCCATTAAATAGTCTAGACTTAATCAACATTGCACCCAGACAAAACGGGTAAACTTTTTGATTATCTCTTAAGTGAATTATCAGGATGTGTCGTAAAGTGTAATTAGGCTGTTAAAATGTGAATTTCAAGGCCACAGTGTGTGGAAAGCTTACTGGAAATAAACGGATTGTGATGTTTACTTCGTCATGTTATCATCTTTCCATTGCTTTACTTTAACAACAATGCAATATTCCTTTGTGATGTATAATGTACCTACTGCTCTTTTTCAAAATAAATGTTTCCTTTTTTTTTTAAATCTTTTTATGTATTTATTTTCTCTGGGTCTGGTGGTTAAAAAAGCATTGACTTTACACCAGACCCTTTTTCTTCACTTGTAAAAAATCGAATTCAAATATTAATTATTATATGGGGAAAAAACTTCAATTTTTCAGAAACGCTGGTATTATATCAATGAAAAATATGTATCTTTTTAATTACAAACTGGCATTTTCTCAGCTAAAAGGCGTTTCTCTGAGATAGTTAATTAGAAATATTAAGCTTATCAGAAAACAAAATCTTTAAGCCCCAAAACATTGTTTTACAAAAAGTCTACCGCTGAAAAATCTTTCCTTGATTAACCTGTTTTTTTATAATATTTTGATCATCAGGTTTGCCGTAACCACCAGCAAGCAATTATACACTCTTATTTCTGAAGTTAGAATTACATTGTTTAAAAATGAACAGTTCAAAAAAGAATTAATCGACATTTATTTTATTATTTATTTTGTTTTTTTATTACGGTTTAAAATACCAAAAATGCAGTCCGGACACTGAAACAACTGGCTTACAAAATACAATTCACAAATTACCATGATATACAAAGACAAAAGCATAAACTGCAGAAACGCTATGAAATAGCAACAAAATGCATTACACAATGAAATAATGGGAATTCAGTCTGTCAACGGCTGCTGGAATTGTGGATTTTCTGTATCTGGTGGTTCTGCATCTGGGTGGGTCAAGTTGATTTGAAGTCCTTAGATTACGACCATGCCTATGACGGTCAGAATTAAGGATGCTTTGGCCAAACCCATGCGGAAGATGTTCACGTCTTTCGACCAGAGAACAGAGTTCAAGTTATGATTAAAATTGTGTAACTTTGTATTAAACCGAATTGTTTAAAGCTCGTAAACCGTGTGAGTATAAATCCCTTTGAGCTCATCGATCCGATAATCGCACTGTAAACGTGATATGGTTTAAAGTTTCACCCACTGACGTCTAAACTTGCAATAATGGCGAATGGACTACCGACATGTTGAGACAGCGTTGGTTACAGTGCCTTGATTAAGCTGTTAGAGGTAATTCTGTGTAATGTCAAGGTAAGTTACTATTGTTATCACTGGTGTCAGTGGATGCGCAGAATATTCGGCAGCGCCGCCAAGTTCTGCTTAAAGCACTTCATTCGGGCTTGTAAAGCTTTGTTGCGACAATGCAATGAGTCTATACATTGAATTTCATACATTTTAGATCTCTCAATCATTACACACTCGGTTCGTGTGTATATTGTAATCGAATGTTTTCTTTAATATTGAAGACCCCTACTTTGTGGGTAAACTGGTCCAATGATTCTGTGACATATTTCAATGGATTATAAGTATTAGGGCAACATTTTGGGCAACATATGAATGTTAATTTTAACGATTATATCAAACGATTCTAAACGTTCTATAAAATTTGCACTAAAACTGGTCTGGTTTAGCTTTGACAACAATGTCAACTTAAGCCATTGTTGATCATGATGATATTTATATAATAAGATAAAATTCACACTAGATAGTGTTTAAAGTCTTAATATTATGTGTGCGAAGTTTCACGTGTTGCGTAACCAGATATAATAGATGATATTGTTTTCCTCTCGTTATCTCTGGGGCGTTTCTCTATGTAGGCTAATAAGTTATTATAAATGTCGACTTTTGAATATTTTTTTTATTTTCTTTATTTTCTGAATTGCCTTATATGGTCGCATGAATTAATTTGTTTACGGAAAAGGAAAAGGGAAGGTAAGGTAAGCCAAATTATTTATCATTTAAAAGCTGAGAATATGAAGAATTCAAAGATGTATTAAACTCGTTTTTGAAAATCGCGACTTTCCTTTCATTTTGCCGGAGCACCCCACAACTATTAACATTGACTACAATGATTGATTACAATAAATTTATTTCAGAAGTGGAGTCTGGCCTAAACGCTAAGGAAATGGAGATGGGCATCACGGCCGTTAGCAAACAAGCTTCGGTTTCAACTTTACCTTTACCTTACTTTTGACTATTCTTTATTTTCTGAATTACCTTATATCATGTATATGGTCGCATAAATTAATTTGTTTATAGAAAAGGGAAAGTAAGCCAAATTATTTATCATTTATAAGCTGAGAATATGAAGAATTCAAAGATGTAATAAACTCATTTTTGAAAATCGTGACTTTCCTATCATTTTACCAGAGTACCCCATAACTATTAAAATCGCTTACAATGATTGATTTCAATAAATTTACTTCAAAAATACCTCACTAATAATACGAAACTTGCTTTATGTGAAACGAGTGGTTATCTCAGAACACAACATCCAGTGCTCCTAAATAGGAGCACACTGTCATTGTAAATATTTGTTTATGTTTTAGAAGTACTCAGAAGTGGTTCCGGGCTTATATTTACATACGACTTACCTCTTCAAATAAAGTTCAGTTAAAGTCACAGAAATCAATAGAACTTTGTTTCCGTCCACGTTGAATTTTTAGCATGGATAGGTTGGTTTTACCTATTGTAGAATCAACACTTTGAGTTAGTAGTAGTAATTTCAAAATTTATTTTCTTGAAATGGTTTGAAGATAGTAATATCCAAATTATTTCATTTGTGACATCATCTTTAGCGCTCGCAGTATTTGCATTATGAAGATTTAGGGTGGAGGATACATACTTTTGATACTCACTAAGAACGTTCACAGTGTATGTCCCTATGCTGTGTAACTATAACATTATGAAAATCATATTTTATTAGCCAGCTTATTACTCTATTACGCCTTAATTATGTTAAAGCATTTGACTGAAATTCATATTAACGAGTCCAAACAAATGTAGGAGTAAATATACCGACATTCTGGTGGTGTTTCACTGCTAATCTAGCTTTTTCATCAGACTGGCAACTTAATTTTAACTTACAATGCTGACTTCTATTATAGTGGGCGTCATAAGCCCCATCACCATGATTGTGTTTACCCCATCTGTGTTTCTACAGGGATTGAAGTGCCTGGTACCAGTGTACGGTTTGTATTGTTCACTAGTAACAACCATGGAAACATCATTTCTAGTACTAGAATTTTACTAAAACTGTACTAGAATTATGTTCCAAATGTGCAGTTCAAGAGTGTTGTACTTGATTTTTACGAGGGAAATTGGCGAGCAGCACGAGTGAAGTGGTTGTTTTGCCAATTTTTATAGTCCTTTTGGTTCTTTACATCTATTTTCCTCTGTTTCTTTCGACGTCCTCTACGTCTAAGGCGTCAGCGGCTGATCAGAGATTTGTAATTTTCTATTAATATATTTTCAAAAAACGTTATGAAAAACCAACGTGCAAGGACATTTACTCCTCAACAGACGTCTGGTCAAAGAAACAAGAACACGCATTTATGAAAATCAAAATGCGATATCGGTACTTTCTTATCATACTTTGCTCACAAAGTTTAAAATAAACTATTGAAGTCCAGGTTTATTTATAGCCGGTGTGGTAGTTCACTGAACTAATGGTTCTAAGGCACTTATTCCTAGCTTTCTTAGTCAAAGAAACAAAGCTTGGGGTAATAGCCCGGGTGACGTTAGTTCCTACACTGTTAAAGATGTCAGTAGATTTTTTCTGTCAACCTACAACCCACACACCCACACTCATACGCCCACCCCACACACCCCACTAAATACATCTGCCTACCAACCCTTACACACACCCATCCAGGAATGCCCACATGCCCAAAATAAACATCCAGAAAGATTTACGGACTCAAGAAGGTGTTCGGTAGCATAATTTTCAAACACGTGTCCTGCTGGGATTTTTTTATAATCTTTCAAAATTGAAAAGAAATGCAAGTTTCAAGTATGAGTTAGAAGAGGTTGAAAACATCAGTGTTTTGTGCTTATGTATTTATGAGCAGGAAATGAATCTGACATGATTACAACTTCTTAAATACTTTGTATACTAAGCGGACTTATTTGTTTAAACTGTGTACACTTTAAGAAACCAAAAAATTTCAAGATCTCAAAATCGACCTTCCAACCCTTTTCAGTCATTTTCAACTTATCTCAGAAGAATTGACTTTGCCACACTGATGTAGCTTTCGCTGTGCCACGACACATACCGTATTTGAATACCTTTTTGTCAAAACGAATTTTGATTCGGCAAAGTTCTTAAATTGATTTCAAATGCGCTGATAAATCTCAATTATATTATTGTATGATTAGATTCCTTTCAGCATTTATAGGTTATTAAAAGTTGGGAGGTACTTGATGATAATTGCGCTTCATCTTAATCATGAGCTGTAAAATATTAAAGTTCTCTTCCTTTGCATATAGATGACAACTCTTACTTTCATGCATATTCAAGATTTATTGATTTCCCTCGGGGTTTCGGTTATTCAATCCCGACTTAGAATAAAAATTGTGATTTTTTATATTCAAATTGCATACAAATTTTGATATCTGATATTTAAGACAGTCTTTTAGTTAACTTCACTTTCAAATTGAGCAATTATTGGAGAAGCAAAAGATTGTATTTTAATTATTACATGGCATTCAATTTAATTAACAAGTGTTATTCGAACTAAAATTATAATTGTGTATTCGTCTCTTATCCGTGTTCTATAGTTAATAAGTTCTGAAATGGAATCTTAAAATACCGAAACTAAACTTCAACCCACATTTTTTTTCTGTGCTATACACCGTTATGGTGTCAATATCCTTGTCTTAATCACTAACCTATTTCTGTAAAATATGATTTTTTTAAATTTAAAACTTTACCTGCAAGTGATACAACCATGCGACGATTCAGAAGTTTGTAAAAATAATATCAGGATTTCGAATGGCTTCATAGCAAGCAGGAGCACCTAGGACAAAGATAAAATACACTGCGAAAGTATTGCAAAATGGTTTTTTTTTTTCAATAGGTAAGTTTGATCTCATTTAAAGTCCAGATATGTAAAAATTGTGTAATTAATTTTGACACCGTTGTAAATTCTTTTGACTTGGAGTTCAGTTGCTTTGAAAGGATTAAGCTTACATTGAATATATAAAACTGCCACGGGAAAGAATATTGAGAAAATAAATCGATTGAACATATATTGTAAAATCACAAGAGGTGTTCTGAACTTTCTACAAAAATGATGTTAACACATAAAATCAAAATTGCGAGATACTGTACACGAAATGAAAAAGCCCCTCAACCTTTCTTTTTCCTTATAATAATGTTGTTGATGCTAGATAGTAATTTTAAAGGTTACTAACATTAGAGATCTGATTTATATTCAAGAATTTCAGTATTGATATGAATAAAATAAAGTAAAACTAAGATGATCATGATGATGGAAAAGAGACTTTCCCTTTCAAAGCAAGGATTTTCCAAAACAAGAACATTTCCATTTTTATAAGCTTTAGGCGATGATGGCCAGAGGCATGCGTTGATCTACATTTGTGCATTGTCGAGTTTCATTTTCAGGCATTCGGTTTCTTCAGTGCAACAAACACATAAATTCAATAGTGTTCGACCTCAAGGATTCATAATGCCGTAATGTTGTAAGTAAGTTCTTTTTGAACAACATGTGTCTATTCAGACATGTTGTTGCACCTATTCTCTTGTTGTCTGTATCTTAGTTTTTACTGAATTCTGAATGAAAAAGTTATTCAATGCAAAAGATGCTAAATATCAAAGGTTACATCATTGTTTCACTTACATACAATGATGCATATCATGATTTACTGTTACCCTGTAAAACGATCTTCATTGAAAATATATCACAAACACGATATTCCCCCGTTTCTACCACATATTAAAATGACTGTTCTAATTCACATTGTAAATGTCCTATATTTTATTCCCACAATATTTCATTGTATTGAGAACAGCCAACCCCACATCATTTTTAAATGAGGAAAGTAACGTGTACTGTCTTGTATTGTTACCATTTATTTTGTGCCTTCAAGCTTAAACTCCTAAAGGAAAGTCTACTTTACAGAGTCTGTTTACTCAGAAAAAAGTAGCATTGGAATACAAAGTGTAAAAATCTGTAAAAAACATATTATATTTCCTAACAAAAACTAATGTTGCTTTGCACAAAATAAACTCATTTGATATTTGATCACACCTTTTGGATTGTTGTTACAATAATTGCAAATTGCACAATATAAAGGTGTTGTTGCTCTTTTTCATCTTCTCCTTCTTCGTCTTCCTCCTCTTCTTCTTCTCCTCCTCATTCTTCTTCTCCTCCTCCTCCCCTTTCTTCTTTTCTTCTTCTTTTTCTTCTTCTTCCATTTCTTGTTCTTCTTTTCCTTTTTCTATCTCTTTTTCTTCTTACTTCTTCTCGAATTCCTCCTCCTCCTCCTCCACTTCCCCCCTTCTTCATCATCATCATC
>JXSR01S010602.1:104047-130091 GCA_000969725.1 Ophiothrix spiculata
ATAATGTTTTTATGACATAAAGTACTTAATTTTCAAAATTAATACAAGTTTAAGTGCAAAGTAATACCTAGCAGTTATGGTACCTAACCATTATCATGTTTGTGTTTCGCTCAAGTTACGTGAGTATAATGATATAAAAATGTTCGTTACTTTACAACAAATAAAGCTCATCTTGCCTAACACCTGAGGATATCCCCCATATTATTAGATAAATAACGTCAATATTATAAAGCACTGACGTATGTTCTACTTTTCCCTTTGATTGGTTAGAGTAGAGCAATGACCTTACTCTTGTTATGTTTCTTGGCTTAAATGTCTTCATAACAGGATCGAATGGGTATACAAAAGTAATCACAGATGCAATTGGAAACCCAAAGAGTAAAGAAATGGAATTCAAGCTTTCATAAAATACTTGCATATACATTTAAGACACTGGTGATGTTACATGAATGTGCATAGAGTATTACCATTTAACGAGCTGTTTGAAACTAAGATATATTTTGCGTTTGCAATATCTTAAAATATTTAGAATTAGCTCACTATTTGGCTGATATACACGTCTAGAAATACCTTTGTCCTTCAAGCGACTTAACTTAAAATAATACAACAATGCTAGAAACATCAAGAAAAAATAAATAATGCTAAACAATCATGGATACCACCCACAAATCATCTTTTTAACGTCTTGGTAAATGCGATATTTCATTAACCTTTTACGTCACACTCAACTTTCTTGTCTAAAACATATCAAAAGTAGCTGCCTTTGCATCTGTACATCGTGGATTATCGATATAATGTTGGCTTGAAGCTAGACTTTCGACACTTCTTGTTTTTGGAGTGTATTAACGTTTGACTTCTCCAGACTCTTCCATACGCTGTACGGTCGGAAACATGTCAACATTTAGGGCGTGATTAAATATCATTTTATTTATTAAGTTAAGGTTGTGTTAATTTCAACTCAAGTTTGAATTTGCAGTATATGTATTCGTTTGTTGTATTTCTGTGAGTTCATTAAGAGAAAAGTCAACGGATAATCCGTTTGACGTATTTGTATGAAGCTCCGATGTGTAACTTCATTCGTAACCTTTGTGCACTGTGTGCTCGAGCTTATTTTCGGGTGAAAGTTGAGAGGGAATGGTTTTTTTTTGTATTTATCTAATCTCTTTTTCGAAATATATATCAATAATCCGGAGCATATTGCACTTAATTGACTGGTTTATCATTATTATCTAATTGTAGTTGTGTTGTAAAAGCACAGGTTATTTAATGACTTGTGTTACGGTCAGAGATGTTAAATGACCAAGGCCAAATTCACCTTTCGGGTTCTTAAATGAAATACAATAAATACACTAAAAAGTATTATCTGAAAACTTTCTTAAAACTTTAATATTTGTTTTGGTTTAATTTACAAACTTGCTTGTTGTCTTGAAATACTACTTAACTTACAGAACCGCGCGATCCGGATATTATATTCCACGCTATAGTCCGAGATTGTTCATTAATGTCCACTGCATTAAAATCTTGAAAAAAACTTGCAGGCGTATTCTTGCAATTCACAAGTTCCGGAATCCAGCTGGCAAAAGGTAAATCCAAAAGTTTCCTTGCGAAATCAAATGGCGATTTCCACACAACAATTCAGCAATCCTTAAACGAAGCTCCACTTGGCTTAAAAGCTGAATCCAACGCACATAATCCACTCGGGAATTAAATATTAAAATAACAGTTTGTCTTTAATCCTCCAACTATCGTTATCTCCAATCTCCTTTCGAAGTTTAATTAGCAAACTCCACTCCTCTGTAAAATTATCCACCAAAATCAACTTCTCCTGAAGTTGTCAAAAAGTTGAAGTCAATTCAACTTTATCTGTATAACTGCAACTTGAATCCATCCACACAAAACAAGTAAAATTCACTTCTGCCCAAATCTGATCAGGCCGTGCCACAGTTTCAACATTTTCATCCAAAATTCCCCCACGACATCATTACCACATTTAACATAATAATTTGTACAGTTCTCTATGTGAGGGAATTTCCAAAGTAATTATATTTTCAAGTAAACAACTCTATTTCTGAAACTTTGGGGAATTCCCAATGATCACCTGATATTTTCATGCAATCAATTGCCTATTAAAATAGAATGGGAAATCACCTAAAATTGCAAAATATGAATCTTTCAGAAAAAGTCCCTTTCTGTAGCAATCAAAGATTCCAATAATTAAGCTTCTCCAATTAAACAATTAATAAACAAAAAACAAACAATTCAGTTTCACATAACACTTGTTATAAAAGGTCAATAAGTTTATATTGAATGAACTGATTTATTATTAATTTCAATACAGTATACGCGATATTGCACTACGAAAATTTCAATTTACACCGTGACTTTAGTTGTTATTGTTATCCTGTTTCTGATTTAATGTTTACGTAAACCAATGATTTTTCATTTTATTTTCATATAGTATCTAATAAATTTATAATTAATCCTAACCGTTTATAAGTTTAACACATTCTTTAAGAAAAAACTCATCACAATTTCAACACACATGTTTGAATGTAATCGCTTTTGCAACTTTATCTTCAATGCACTGTACATATAGGCCTTTTTTGTGTGTTTAATAAAACGCACACTTTATTGAAACTTGGAATTTCTTTTTCAAGAGACTTAGTCGTTTTTACTGAAATGTCAGCAATACACTATATGTAAACTGAATTAAAAAAAAAGGTTTACAGAAGTATTTTAGTATATCCAAGCCCTAATGTTGATATATATGGAAAGTCGACTAATATATTTGGACGGTTTAAAGTTTGGTATAGGGACATTGGGTAGACGTTTAACGTTGCGTTATATTCTACTATACGGTGGGAAATGGGACGTAAGGTCAACGTTGGACGTTGCGGTATGTTCTACGGTGCTAATAGAGATGTTCGATCGATATGGAAATTAGTTACGTCCTCATTAGTATTCATTAACGAACGGATTAGCCATCCTTATACTGTAATACTCAATGACATCAGTCGTATAGCTATAAAAAGGAATTGTCATAATATACCAAAAATTAAGAAAATTAACCCTTTCGATCTGGAATTGCAATACAGGTGTAAATCGCCCATACTTAATTAATTTACACTCAATACGAACTGAACGCCTGAACGTTCTCTCGTAAGCTACTTTGGAAACGCTCAGTCGTTCTATCGGATCGAAAGGGTTAAAGACTCACAAGTTACACAAATCTAGATTCTTTATATATTATCTTATTAAATTTATGTTGTATTTCATGGGTATTTCTACATGGTCTAGATAATTCAAGGTTGAATTTTAAAATGAATTTGTTTTTAACCTATGACCATGCTTAAGTAAGTTGCTTTCCGGATTGAATGGGCTTACGTTTTGTTTCCACTATTACAATGATTACAAATTATTTTCATCTATTACATGAATGAGTCAGTCTTGCATTCAAATACAATTTTATTCGACACTTTTAAGTGTCGAATGTTTGGCTTTAAAAAGCCAATCATTGTAACACAATTACGTATTGTATTTTTGGATTTTAAGTACATAACCATAAATTTTGAATTAAGATGATCTCTAAAAAGATGTAATTGTCACCAATTACCAATCACACTGATGCATGGTTAATAAAATAATGACATTGAGATGAAATAATGATGACATTGACTAACTAGGACACCCTAGATTTTGGTATTCATTATAAAACAGTATTCATGTAAATACCACATCTTTGTGTTATTAATCTGTGTTACCAAGTTGGCAGAATGGTGGAATCGCCATCTTGCTATCTCACAGGGCTGAATTACGATACCTCTTTACCCGACTTTAAAATCCATTAAAAACATTTAAAAAAATTAAAAGAGAGTCGAAAACATTTAGGGTTTTAACTTTTATATGATTAGGAATAAACTTGAAAGTAATTTTTTACGCCCTAAATTGGACGGAATATTATGAACCCGTAAATTATTAATAGGTATTTATCAAGCTAATACTAAGAGATCAGAATAAAACAGATTTATTTGTTTTACTTCTGCAGTTAAATAATCGTGCCACGTTTAATTATTAAATAGATGTACTTCTCGATCCTTGGCTGTTATAACGTGAATTTGATATAGGTAATACACCACACTACTGCGCTTCCGTAGCCCTGTGGTTTGATTCCCTCCTGTACTCTCCGTTTTCCGCAATAATCAATCATCAACGCCGTGTTAACATATTTGTATTATTTACACTTCCGCAGATGAATACATGTAGTCTTCTTTGTCATTACGTTTTCTGACACTTTCGAGGCGCACCATTAGACTTCCAGGTGGGGATGCAAAGTTTTTCTGAAAACAAATACTTGACTCACTATATGAGAGGAAAAGCAATAATTACCCATTATGATGTACTTTCTGGGCCATGGAAATTAAAAAAAAACTTGCTTCAAGGAAGTAAAGAAAACAAAAACTTGCCTCGAAATGTTTTGCGAAAAAAAATCTTGCCTCGATCTAAACTTCCAGTCCACCCAAAAGTCAATCTCTTATTAGATTTTAACCTTGTTAAACCGATATATCTCGAAATGCGTTATCAAGTTATTTTGCTTAAATTTTAAATTTAAGTATTTTTTAGAGTAAATTCGTTCCAAAATAATTTCGTTTCCTTTTTTTTGCATGCATCACTAATATGATGACATTTTAACGCAGATTATATTTATGCTCTACATCGGCCTTAAAATATTGCAAGTCATGAAAACCGGAATAAAGGCAAAAGTGCATATCGCTTAACCCTAACCCATTTTCGTTTAAAAACTATCTCCTTGGAAAGGCCTATATAAAAAATCCCCATTTTCACCATGTCCGAGATGGGATTCGGACCCGGGACCTGGCGCACCCCGTTCCCATGCCAAGCAATACCAGGCCACCGAGCAGGCGCTGCCTAGGCAGCAATTCTGTGCTCATACCTATCTACCGTCCCTGTTTGTCGATCATATCTTACAACATTAGGGAAAGTTAATTGCCGTAACAGAGCAACGTCATTCTCAATTAATTGCAACCAAAGCAGCGTGAAAACATAAAATCTTGTATTTATATATAACGACGAATTAGCTGAAATGTTGAAAGCAATGACACATTAAATAATCGCAGATCAAATGTGAGGTTTTACGTCATTGGGTGTACTTGTTTACACTTTCACACAAGCCATGGATATAACGAGTACTTTAACATTCAGGCACATTTATTAGTATTATATAAAGAATTATTATAAGTAGTAGTATTTTATAAAGTATCATCACTAATTTATTTTTAAGCCATGCAGTTAAGGAGAATTAAAGCTGTGGTTTAGATAAACACCTTTCTGGAATACGGTAGGGCCTTAAATGTTTACTCATATGGAATGTCGACTAATATATATTTGGACGGTCTAAAGTGGGGTATAGGGATATTGGGTAGACGTTTGACGTTGCGTTATATTCTACAATGGGAAAGGGGGCACGTAAGGTTCATAAAACGAAGACTTAAGTACGGTCAATAATACAACATATTTAAAAGCTCAACAAAATGTGCGACAAATTTGACGAATCTTATTAAATATCGTATGATAGCTTTGATTTACAACACGTTTATGAAGGTTGTCATTCATAAAGGTAGTGATCAAACATTGAGAAATTAATAAATCTATTCATCTGGACTTACTATTTTCCTAACGTAGGCAAGGTTAAATCCGGGGGGGGGGGGGGGGGGGCACTCAAATATGAAAGTGACGTACCTGCTCCTACCGACTTTCGAAATGTAGGGGCAATAGTTGAGAAATACATTGAAAAATGGGGGGTCATTCGGTGTAGAGGGTAAAAAAACTGGGTAATTTCAAGCGATTTGTTGGCAAGAGCGAAAAACAGGGTCATTCGGTGTAAGTTTTTGAATAAAATGAGGCTAATTTTCGTAAAAATGTTCGTAAAATTTTCGAAAAAATTGACAAATTTAGCGAAAAAAGGGGGTCATTCGGTGTAGGTTCTCGAAAAATCAGGGTAATGGATGAGAGTTACCATAAAAAAGGTTGACTTTCAAAATAAAAGGGGGTCATTGGGTGACAGCTCAGTGAAAAAGGGGGTCATTGGGTGAGAGCGGAGCAAAAAAAAGGGGGTCATTCGACAGAAGCATGACGCGTGCCAATATATGGGAGTGCCCCCCCCCCCGGGGGTTAAATATGTGTCTGCCAATAACCTTTAGCAAAGCCCATGAAATCTATTTTGGTAAAATTTGTAAAATAATTCCCAACTAGATTTATTTTGAACATATATCTTATTATGGAAAAATATTTAGGGCATAATATTTTACAGGGTTTATGATAAAAAATGTGAGCTTCTATTTCTAAATGTTCAAAATGGTCGGTTAAAAAAATAGCGTGTTGAAAAACTGTAGAGACCACTCTGCTATTATCAAGTGGAGTGGAAACTTAATTATTGATGAAGCGTATAACAGTGAAATCAAAGTTGATAGATGGCTCTGTTTCAGCTTCTATTCGATGATGTATTTGCTTGCACATTATTACCACTTGTATCCAAGTTTCAGAGATTGTACAACAATAAAACAAATGTATTTTGAAAGCAAAAAAAACCAAACCCTAATCTAAAAATAGAGAATATTCTAATGAGCATATGGAAGTAAAGAATAAATAATTGCCTATCTTACATGGCTGCCGTATGTGACATTTATTATTCTATTAATTGGCTATGATCTGTGTTGTATGGTGTCGTGTTTATGTTTACCGGAGTAAAAAATAATAGCAAATCAGATAATGCACGCAACTTACAGTATATGTTGAATTGAATTCTAATGCCATTTCTGCAAAGAAACCACCGGGTATTATATGTGACTCGCCATATCAAAAAAGTGACAGTTTTCTAAACCTGCATGTTTCTCATTTCTTGACACCAGCTATTTTTGTAACACGAACTCAGAAGAGGGTTGTTGCTGCAACCCCCTCCCTAGATTTTTTATACGAAGCGTTGTCCCAGCGGGCACAAGTCAGTTTTCAACGTTGAAACAACGTTGAAACAACGTTGAATCAACGTTGAAATTTCAACTCAACCATTTTTCAACGTTGAATCAACGTTGAAATTTCTACCGTTGTCATTTCAACCATTTTTCAACCTCTTTTCAACCTATTGGTGAACGTTCAACCCGTTTTCAACGTTGAAATGTAACCAAATCAAATTTTCTTAATTTCTCTTTTTCTAAACTGCATATGAAGTTAAACTGAGTTTATCATAAAAATCAGTTAAATCATTCACACCTTTACAAAATAGGGCATAAACATGAATGAAATTACATTTGGGTCATGTTCAAAACCTAATAAATAAGTAATTTTTAGGTTGAAATATTTTTGCACTTTTCAACCCTGGAAGTTGAAATTTCAACGTTGATTCAACGTTGAATCAACGTTGAACGTGCCCGCTGGGGTATACCCATGTATTTACTACCAGTGTATAGTTATGGAGTAGAAAATTTAAGCTAAAGCACATTAAAAACTTTAAACGGATAATTCAATTGAAAGAAACTATATCAAGCATATTGAGGGAACAATCGGAGAAACATTCTGAATATTGATTGGACTCAGAAGGTATAAAAATAACAAAAATCAGTTCTTTACATATCATACTAATATAAAAACAATCTTTGGTCTTTCTACATGGGCTCGATGCTTATTACATATCTTTAGATTAACAGTTTAATTGAATTCATTTCTTAAGTTTAACCAATTGCCTTGCATTGAGTGAATTGCATTTTGTTGTTTAGAAAATATAATTCCTCCAACATACCGTATATCTCTCAACGTATAGATTTTAATATCATTATGAATCCAGAAATAATAAATGTATCATACTTAGTAAATCGTTTATTGTATTGTTTTAATATACAAAATTATAATGGAGAAGATACAGAAACAAATATTTTATCCTGGATGGTGGAAGCTATATATAATTCAAAGTTTGTCCCATTTATATTTAACTTTATTTAAAATCCAATTAAGTCGTTCAATTTGCTGAATGCTTGCAGTCAAGACTACCTCCCACGGAATTAAGTGTGTCACTATGCATGAAAAGATTACCATAGCCGTGAGAATCTACAGTATTCTTAAGATTTCAAATTAAGTTGTTCCGATGCAATTATTACGACACAGACTTTATGAACGTGTATCTAGGTCGGATATTTAGGTTAACACAAATATTGCTAGAGGTGGGAATCAAAGAGTTAAAATACATTGTTTTCACCCCCATATTTACTGATTTTGTACACTTTGTATATTCGCACATGTATTGCCTGCGAGCTCTTGTTATTTCTTTTAATTTGTAATTGACATACCTGAGGTTACGTTTGCTGTTAGTCTTTGTCAAAGACCCTCGCAATGTCCCCCAGACCCTCGAAATGCCCCCCCCCCACCCCACGAGCGCCGAAGGTGCGATCCGAGCGGATACCAACCAAATTCTGACTTAACCTTTTACGCAGTGGTCATTTTATACATAGGCCTACTATCTAGGGCTGTGACACAGACTAGTTTGCTGTATACTAACATTTATTTAAATTACTTTAAGAAGTATTGAATAAGTGCGTCTTTCATTCAAACAATTGCATTCCAACATTTCGAGCAAAATGATAAAAAGAACTAAATATTGGCATTAGAAAGTATCTGAAGTTTTGAATATTTGATCTTTTGATACATAACTATAGGTTTACATTATTGGTAATGACCTCTAAAATGACACATGAAAATGTTATCAATTTTCAATCACAGAACTAGAGAAGCATGATTAAAACATGATGTAATTGAGATACGGTAATGATGATGATTACTTCTTTTGGCACTTTGAATTTAGGGATTCATTACTAAATAGAATTTATGTAAAATATATATCACATTTGAATGTTATTATTATCGTGGTCAGAGTGGTTCAAGGCAGGTCGGTAGGGGCAATCGTCGCTATTTTCTCGTCTAGCCTGAATAACAATTAATTAGGTTAAGTAGCTATAGAGGTAGAATATCTAATTTTAACTTAACAAACTGCAGGAGCCCTTGTCCTAACACCAGAAACTATGTTTGAAAGATTCAACTGTTTAACTCAAACTGGTTATAATAAATTTGGTAAACTATAATTATGCCGCACATCACGTATGTTGGATGGGAAATACAAGTATAAAACGCGTAAAAATATTTTATATAATCCTAGTTATCGGTATCAAAGCATTATTTATTTCGTACAGTCAGTTTTATTTGCCACGTTTATTTAAACATTAGTTGAAGAGAAATACTTCTCATTCCTTGGTTATGTTTTTATCTAGGTCATATACCACGCTTCCGTAGCCCTGTGACTTATTTCCTCGCCTGTACTGTTCGTTTTCCGTAATGATCAATCAACATTCCCGTGTTAACACATTCTTATTATTTGCATTTCCGCAGATGAATTGTTTTCGTCTTTCTGCTTTATGTCCTCTGATACTTTATTGGATTTTAACATTATGCTACGTTCCAGGCAGGCCTTATTTTGGTAATATTATTTCAACACCTCAACGAATCGAAATAGACCAAGCGTCACTAAGCAAGGTCCCTGCACCTTTGATTCAAGTAAGGTGATAAAAATTTAATGTGAGATTTGTTAATATTTGTTATGATTTGTTTGGAAAGGGAGGGAGGGAGACAATCCCTTAAACTAAAATGATACTCCGGATCAAGCGTATAGGGCCGGCGGGGTATAGGTTTGGGCACCCAATTTTAGTTTTGGTAGTGTTGCGTGGCCTTGATATCTAAAAAACTAGTAAAGGGAACTGAGGATCGAATATGAAAAGGGGTCTAGAGAACTGAAGTGACCCCCCTCCAAAAAAAAATGGCTGAAATTTGAGGTATTGAAGCAAAAAATTCTTAACTTACTTGAAATGGAAAAAAGAGGTTAGCATGGTTAGGGAACTGAAACATTTTAAAAATATGGCTTGTGAACTAAAGATGCTTGAAGTGGGGGTTGAGCGGCAGGCAGGGCAGGAGGCTCAGGGCGGTCCATCGGGGCTAAAGGGCAATGTAAAATGTGCAGTCCCCCAAATATGGTGTTATTGAGCAATAACCGAAACCAAATTGGGGTAAAAATGTGCTAAAAATGGTCATTTGGTTAAATGAACTTTTATATGATTAGGAATAAACTTAAAGTAATTATGACATCCTAAATTAGATGGAAGATTGTGAACCCTTTATTTATAGGTATTTATCAACGCTAAGACTAAGAGATCAAAATAAAACAGATTTATTTGTTGACTTCTGTTGTTAGATAAATCGTGCTACGTTTAATTAAACAAATGTATATAATTATCGGTCCTTGGCTGTTATAAAGCGAGTTTTATATGTGACCCGTCATATCGAAAGGTACCTTAAGGTCGGCAAAATCAAAATTGATTTTTTTGTCTCATCTGAAGGCTGAGATATTAAGCTTTAAATTGACACCTTGATTTTGGTTATTGGATGTTCGGTTGCGAAGTTACACCCAAATTGGTAAAAGGCATCGGGCTGATTCGGAAAACTATAGTTCTGAGAAAATCGAGTTTAAAGTTTTTGTACTTAGTGAATCTTGAATGGAGAGAGGATTTTTAGCTTGGTTTTTAATACATTTTTCTTATGTTTTGGATGTTGGAACCTGATTAATATGATAGAATACACTTCAATGATTACCTTTCTGAAGAAATTAGGAATTCGACCTTGGACGTGATTTTTGACTATGATTAGCTTCAATGGCCCGTATCTCGTTGTGTACTACGCCGGTATTAAGGTACTTTTCGATATGACGATCCACATATAAGTCATACACCACACTTGATCTTCCGTAGCCCTGTGATTTGCTTCCATACCTGTACTCTCCGTTTTCCGCAATGATTAATCAACACATTTTTATGATGAATAGTTTTCTTCGTCATTACGTTTTCTGACACTTTAGAGGCGCACCATTATACTTCAAGGTGGGGGTGGAAGTTTTTCAGCAGACAAATGCTTGACTCGCCATGTGAGAGGAAAACATAATTTTGATTTTTTTGTTTGAGAAAAAACAATAACTTGATCCACATGAGGAAAAACACTTGCCCATTATAATGTACCTTTATGTATAGGGGGTTCGGGTTCGGAAATTTATAAAAAAACAAAAACAACTTGCTTCAAGTAAGTAAAGAAAAAAAACTTGCCTCGATTTTTTTTGCAAAAAAATATTGCCTCGATCTAAACTTCCAGTCCCCCCAAAAGTCAAATGGTACGTCCCTTATTCATGTTATTTGATTTTAACCTCAAGTTGACGCCTAATTAAACGGTATATCTCGCCAATGAAGGCAAAAGTGCATATCGCCTAAAGCAATCGTAAAACCATCAAAAACAACTAGAGGCTCATTCCAGTCATGAAAAATTTTTCAAACAAAGTCAACTTTTTTTATTCGACCACATTAAAGCAGGTTTTTCAGTCATACGTTTGTTACTTGGTACATGAAAAGTATTTTCTAATCAGAAATTGTAACGTTTTTCTATCCGTGCATGAATGAGCACATGTTTTAATTCAAAAATGTCACAAACGTTACCAAACAAAACATTGCATTAAAAGAAATCCTGACGATAGAATTTTCTACCACTTTTATTAAATGTTCGTAAATATGTTACCCATCATCTGTGAAAAGTGAAATAAAAAAATCGCTAACATGTCAGAGAATTTTTACTTTGAAGTCATTTGTATCAAAAAAAACACTTCCGTGCGATGTCACAAACGTTACCGAATGTTACCTGAACTTTATCCATTATTTTCACAATTAATTAAATCTTTAAACACCTACATGACTTGGCATTAGATTGACTGATTGATAGTAATGTTTCTGTGGCCATTTAAAAGTGAAATTTTTCAATTTCACGGTCACAAGCGTTACTTTGGAACGCCCTCAAGAAATCAATGGAATGATTCAGTTCCATGTTTGTCGATCCTATCTTACATCATAAGAATGATCAGGAAAAGGTAATTGCCGTAAACGAGTATAAGCAATGTCATTCTCAATTGATTGCAACAAAAGCAGAGTTAAAACATTAAATCTTGTATTTATAAAGACGAATTAGCTGAAATATTGAAAGCAGTGACACATAAATAAATATGGGTACATATGAAATATAAAAGGCTATAACACGAGGGTTGAGGATGAAAACACTAACAAAAATCAACCCTGTGGTATTGAAGGCTCTAATGTAGATTATTTCAAAAGGGGTTTATAGGTGTCACAGGTTTATGGCATTCCAAGAAATTTAATATGTTATATTAAATTCAAATGCCATTTCTGATAGCACCGGATATTATATATGACTCGCCATAACAAAAAAGTGGCACTTTTCTAAACCAGCATGTTTCTCATTTCGTGACAGCATTAACTGGTTGTGTTAACGGTACAACGTTATGCCATTCTTAAACCCTAGTCCTCCTGAGCTATTTTTGTAACACGAACTCCGAAGAGTGTTGTTGTTACAACCCCCTCCCTATATTTTCTGTATGGAGTGTTGTTTACATAGCTATGGAACTCCATTATTTATTGCTACCAAAATGAGTGCCACTTAACTTCATATGACGTCATAAATCAGTGCGTCTAAAAACATTTGAACAAACTATTATCAAGCGACATATTTAGGCATTGTATGCAGACATTGTCCTTTAATTACGATAATCACCAATAAACACACTACAAACAGGACTATTTTGGTAGTAGAAAAATTAAGTCAATTAACTCACATAATTCAATTGAAAGAGATTATATTGAGGAACTTCTACGCAGAATGTAAATTTCTGGTGTATTTACGGTCAGGGTTTTCCCCCTTTAAAGACTCTGTCACACATCACGAAACGTACGAATAACGAACTAATAACGTACACTGGTTTAATCATTAAAATACATGCATATCGATTACCAAACAGTGTACGTTATTAGTACGTTATTCACACGGTACGGTGATGTGTGACACAGCCTTAAGGAAGATTGACGTAATTTCCCAGGGGGGGGGGGGGGCGGATATGCTCTATTTTTCTATTTTTAAACATTATATTTTTATTAATATTTTTGTTCGAGGATGTTATGATTTGAATTTGTTTCGAAACTTTTTTTTTTTTTTTTGAATTTAACGGTTTTTTTTTGTTTTCATTTTATTTTATTTATTTATTTATTTTTTGTGAAAGAAAAATCTCGACCTTGCCCGGGCGCGAACCCACGATTCCCCCCGTTAGCATTGCACTGAAGTCTGACGCCTTAACCGCTAGCCCACCGAGGAAGTTTAAATTTTAAATTGCAAAATAATATTTATACATGAGGCAAACAACATCGCCACTTGAATATATTTTCATAAATGCAAATTTGAGACAAACTGTAGAGAAAATAGAAGAATAAACGTATAAATTAATTTTAAATCAATTCCTATAATGATATATCTAAACCTCTCTCACGGTCATTCAAAAATTTGCAAATAATATGTTTTTAAAGTTATTCAGAGTGGAGTTGATCGCCCAACTCCAACGGATTTGACATTTAAATAATTTTATGAGTGCTATTAGTGTATATTGAGAATTTTTAAAAGTATATTAGTGAAATCACATGTAATCCTATGGGAATTTGCGAAAAATAAAAAAATATGCAAATTCAATTCCGAAAAACCCACTTCCCGAAGGAATTTTCTAATGAAATTTGGCTCAAATTAGGAGATCATTAATACAATTTGTTGAAATAAATTTTGGAAAATTTTAATCCAGGCGGTTTTATGGGGAAATCATTTTTTCGCACCCCCCCCCCATGCTAATTTATGGTAATTAGCTCGATTTCAATTTTTTCGCCAAAAGAAGCGCAACTACCGTTTAGGCAATTACAAAAATTAACAACCCGAAATATTGCGGCGTTAAAATGCGAGAACAGAAAAACCAAATGTTTGGTACCATTGTACCCCCTGAAGAAGATACAGAAAAAAATATTTATACCCGGAGGTGGAATCTATATATTATTTAAAGTTAATCCCATTTATATTTAGCCTCATTTAAAATCCAGTAAAGTCACACAATTACCTACACAAAATATATTTTCTAAAAAGTAGATATCATATACTTACAAATTTATTTAAAAAAATATCTTTGGTCTTTCCACATGGACTGGATATTTAAATCTTTAGATTAAATTTATTTTTTGAATTCATTTTATTTCTTAAGTTTAAACAAACTACCTTGCATATATCCGTAAATCGTTTATTGTATTGCTTAAATATATACAATTATGATGAAGAAGATTCATAAAAAATATTTTAACCTAAGCTGGAAAGTCGATTTATATTTAGCCTCATTTAAAATCCAATATCGTCGTTCAATTTGCTGAATGCTTGCAGTCAAGACTACCGCTCACGGAATTGAGTGTGTCACTATGCATGAAAAGATAACCATAATAGCCCTAATAATCAACAGTATTCTAAGAATTTTAAAAATAAGTTATTCAGTTGAAATGGTTACTAAGCAGACGTGTATCTAGGTCGAATATTTAGGTTTAGTTAACACAAATATTGCTAGAGGTAGGAATCAAAGAGTAAAATGAATTGTTTTCACCCCCATATTTACTGAATTTTTTATGCTTTGTACATTCGTACTTGTATTGGCTGTGAGCTCTTCTCACAGGCTGTTATTTCTTTTAATTTGTAAATGACATACATGGGATTACGTTTGTTTTATACTTAAATGTATTTGGAATTACTTTAAACCTCCTATTGAGTAAGTGCGTCTTACATTCAAACAATTTCATTCCAACATTAAGAGTTAAACATTTTAATTTTCAGTAAAATGATAAACAAGACTTAAAATTGGCATTATAAAATATCTGAATTTTTGAACAGTTGATCATGGATGCATAACCATAGATTTACATTATTGGTAATGACTTCTGAAATGACACATGAAAATGTCATCAATTTCCAATCACAGAGCTAGAGATATATGATTAAAACATAATATATTTGAGGTAAAATAATGATTATGATGACTTCTTTTGACACCTTGAATTTAGGGATTCATTACTAATTAGGATTTATGCAAAAGTTGAAAGGGGCAAACGTCGCTATATTCTCGTCTAGGCTGAATAATAATCTATTATGCTAAGTAGCTAAGAGATTTTATCTGAACAAATTGCAGGAGCCCTTGTCCTAACACCAGAAAGATTCTCTTAGTGGTTATAATGAATTTAATAAAGTAATAATTAAACCTCACATCACGTATTTTGGATGGGAAATACAAGTATAAAACGCATAAAAATATATTCCCAATTATCACAGGTATCAAAGCAAAATAAAAATCTTTTATTTGCTGATTTATTTCGAATAGTCAGACTAAATTTGCCACATTTATTTGAAGAGAAACACTTCTCATTCCTTGGTTATAAAGTGAGTTTGACATATTTTTATCTAGGTCATGTACCGCGCTTCCGTAGCCCTGTGATTTATTTCCTCACCTGTACTCTCCGTTTTCCGCAATGATCAATCAATAACGCCGGGTTAACACATTCTTATTATTTGCATTTCCGCAGATGAATTATTTTCGTCTTTCTGCTTTACGTTCTCTGATACTTCATTGGTTTTTAACATTATACTACGCACCGAGTAAACGGTATATCTCGAATTGTGTTATCGATTTATTTTGTTCACACTAACTGCATTTCAGTGTTTATTCGTTCTAAAATAATCTCATTGATTTCCTTGATTGATTGCAAACATTCAAAGAGATAAGATAAAATCGTGTACTTTGTATTTCCTGTCACCTCTTTTAATTGCATGCATCTAAGGCATTTTAAGGCAATTTAAAATTATGTGGTCTTGCAATATTGGAAGCATTTGAAACTTACAAAAATGTGATTTAAGGCAATAGTGCATACCGACTAATGCTTTCAATTGACGGAAAAATTCAATCTCTCGATCATACAGTATCTCACATCAATAAACAGCCCCGTACAGAGCCTAAACGTACGTTCAAATGTTTCACATACTGAACGTCTGCCAAACGGACACCACCTTATTAATAACGAATTAAATGAATACATAACGGACACAACCGTATAGATAATGTATTAAACGTACTTCGTGTACTACGTACATATGACGAACAACAATGTATAAACAAAACAACAGTGGGATTAAGTTGTTTTTGTGCGTTTTGTTCTATATGGTGATGTGTGACAGAGCCTTTAGATAAGGCTTGGAGTCCAAAGACATTCGCTCGCCCGAGTGACATTCGCTCTCCCTACCATGAAAACTTCGCTCCGACGGTAAGCGACATTCACTTAACAAATTTTTGACATTCGGTACTCTTTAGATTGAATTGGAGCGAAAATCGCTCCGAATATTCTTAGGTTTGTTGATTCAATAATCATACCACTGAAACATGCTCGAGTGACATTCGCTTTCATCGATTGAAACGATGTTCGCAACATTCACTCTTCGTTTTAGTGATTAAGTCAAAGCGAATATCAAGAGCGAATGTCACACGACCAAGCGAATGTCTTTGGACGTCAAGCCTAAAGTAAATGCCGGAATAGAGCAAGCGATGTCATTCTCAATTAAATTACAATCAAATTGGCGTGAACATGTTGAAAAACATGAAATCGTGCATCCGTTTACAAAAAGATGTATCGGCTGCTACGACAATTAAATCTGATCTAAGATCCAGATCTCCGCAGACGACAGATTTTGTACACATAGTAGTGTATAGCAGATCTGGATCTGACACCCGAGTAACTGCAGTCAAGATTCAAGCAGTCTGTGTTCGCGAGCAAATCGGTTATAACAAAGTACGTTTTTGCCTAACCGAACCAAGGATGAACTTCAAGTCACGTGACTGAGCCGTTCCATTAGCAGGCAGAGGAGTGGAAAAAAACTGATTGGTTAATGTGAAAATCAATGAAGTTGCTAGTATAAAGAGGCCACTAAATAATAATATGTGTTCTTTTTATTTACCCCTGCTCATCTCACCAAAGAAGTTCAGCTATGCAAAAACGTGCTATAGCACAATGACTGCGGGATTTCAAAATTTTAAATGTGAGATCAATTAAACTGAAAATAAAACAAAATCATCTTTATTGGTAACCTTTCATATGAAACTGAAATATTTGTTATAAGTAAACACAGAATAATGTCAGAGAACAATTATACTGTAATGTCTTTTTCAGCACAACTACACTCTCTTTCCTTAACTAAAAAAGATTTAACATTGTCAAGTCGTATTTCGTTCACTTATAACTTACACAGTAGATGTCATTATGCTCTAAAATTATATAAAAATAGCTATTTTAAACAGACACTCCTTAAAATACCCTTTTTGCTGATATATAACGTTTATATTACCCAGTCGATTCCCCTTTTTAAGCAGTAATCAGTGCTACTATATACAGGAAAATCTTTTTGAAATTGTGAATTATGGGAGATTTTTAATGTCATCCTTGATATATTTTCATAATCATCAAGAGTGATGGAAACCAACGTCCAAGGTCATTACTCCTTATAATGGTGTCTTATCAAAGAAACAAGAACACACATCCATCTCCTAGATATTAAAGATATTTATCCAAACAAGGAATACCCTCAGGAGGAGTTAAGTGAGATAAATACACAGCACAGTAATAAGCTAATGTACTTGTCACACCCGGCTTAACGGACAGCTCCCAAGTGTATTGTATCATTTCATTGATATCCCTTGCGTTTCGGGACGGCGATTATCGTAATGCATATTCTTATACATGTATTGCAAAAGCATGCCACAAGTGATATTGAAGTTAACAATACTTTACCTAAATAAGTAAATGTACAAATTTTAATGTTTGTGTTTAAATTTAAAAATATCTCTATGAGACCTGTTACTATATTATAATAAATGAAAGTTCTACAAAGAACCCGAAAATGTGTTCAAAAAGCAATACACAACCATTTTTTTTCAAACATTCTTGATCGAGAGTCGCATATTGTTTCAGTTCATTGCATATTCATTTTCGTCTTTTATGGCTTATAAAATTATTGTTTAAAGTTTATTGATTCCACTGAGGACAGTTCGTATTAAAGCAATACGTAGAAAATCTGCCTTGCAAATACCAATAAGTGAATAACATGAATCCAAACATAGTACCACACAAGCAGCCATTGTGTCAGGGTACTCGATATGCATTAAAACATTCTTAATGTACTTATCAAGTAATAACTTATCTTTCAATATCAAGATTATTCATTCAACAGCTCATTGGACACGAGTAGGAAGCGTCTTACCAGTTTCTTTACTTGTTTATTTTGCAAACTCTTAAGACCCTCAGCATTCGCTAGTATTATTGCTACATAAATACTCAACATAATGGAAAACACAACCGACAAAAGCATTTACGTATGGTATCCTTTAAATCTTTTCCATGACAAAAAAAGTGTAAGCCAGAGTGAAGTTGAAATACGGGCCAGTTTAACGTATAGAATATTCCTTGCAACAATCATACGTAGTTTTCATTGTTTACTACTATTTCACTGCATAAATTGCCAAACACAAGACGCTAGTGTCCTGTTGGTGCCGCATCATTACTCTGAAGGGTCATTATTCCGAAAATAGCACAAGGGTCATTATTCCGAAGGGTTATTTTTCCGAAGGGTCAATACTCCGAAAAAAACACAAGGGTCATTACTCCGAAGGGTCATAGTTCCGAAAATATTATGAAGGTCATTTTTCGAAGGGTCATAACTCCGAAAAAAACATAAGGGTCATAACTCCGAAAATAAAATAAGGGTCATCACTCCGAAAATGATAGAAGGGTCATAACTCCGAAAATGAAAGAAGGGTCATTACTCCGAAAAAAAGACAAGGGTCGTTATTCCGAAAATAGCACAAGGTTCATTACTCCGAAGGGTCATAACTCCGAAAAAAAAACATAAGGGTCATAACTCCGAAAAAAAAACATAAGGGTTTCCATGGCATATTTTAACACTCACACTGTATGCTGTTTATAATATTAGAAAGCTTCCACTTGAAAGAAAAAAAAAACATTGCTCATTTGTTTCCTATAGATTTGTTGTATGACAACTATTTGACATTTGTTACACTTTTTAAACACCTGACACGTGTTCAAAAATTTGGATTTGAACACATCAGACGCCAGAGTCAGTGTTCAATTTTGATCGTATGCATTCAAAATATCAACTATTGAACACCTGGGATGCGTGAACACCAGCGTGAACACGATCGTCAGGCTTCTTTTCATGTGTTCAGTTTTTAAAACTAATATTCAAAATTGACATTTTGAAAACTAATTTCAATCGAACACACGCGTTCTTTCGAAATTAGTGTCCACAAGTTTCAAGTATTCCTTTTGACTAGTCGAGCACGTTTGTGGTGTTAAAAAAGTGTAAAACTTTTGAACACGTGTTACGCATACGGTGATCCTTGCCATTTGCAGTGTATATACTGCTTTATTTTAAAGATTCATAATGAATCTTAAAAGACAAAATCGACATCGTATAGAATACACCTGCATAGACTATACAATTGTATATTCTATCATAGTCGTTATTATTGAAAAAAAAGATTGAATATTGAACTTTTAATAAGAATTTGGCGATCGTGCTCTTTTAATAAGGGTGTGTCTTGGTATGTTACTATCTTTACACACTATGCACTTGCCCGATAGATGTAGATTCACTCATCGGGTGAAGAAGGTGCAAATAGTAGAAATAAAATCTGTTCAAACAGTTGAATATTTGACAAGCACTTTGTGCTTCTCTTCAATTTCATCACGTCTAACTTTATGTTGCAACTATAAGCACACAGGAAAGTTCGAGATTTTGTGGACATTTAGCAGACGTCTGATCTAACCCCAAAACGTCTGTTCTTTAATGTAAAGCTGAGCTAAAGTATAATATGACAGGCCCTTCAAATTTGTTTTTGCAAGAAATATTCTTTATATACCGCATTAAAAATGTAAAACAGTTAACTTGGGTAAAATTGATCACATGATTTTACATATCGAAGAAAGCCCTAACTAATACTTTTAAAAATACTTCTTAGCGTTACAAAGTACTGTCAGATGTCAGTTAACTCACACGCAAAGCAACATTTACGCACGAAATTACACACGCGTCAAACTTACACGCACCTAACACACACACACACACACTTTTATGAAACGTAACTTAGGTTGCTTATTGAGCACCTTTTTGGTAAAGGGTTGCAGGTTTCCAACAATATTTTCGGATAAAACCAAGCAGAGTTTATTTGATATTAAAACTTTTGATAACATTCACAGGGATATTTGGATTAGAGTTGGCATCTATACTTTTATTGTGGGGAGTCAAAAGCTTATTATTTTGGGAACAGCGAATACAGGAGAAATCTGAGTGTTTATCATCAGTTGTACGCTGGTTATTTGGAAAACTGTAATTCAAAAGGAGATAATTTTACAGTTTACGTCCAAACATGCTGGCTATTCGTGAAGAAATTAACGACCTCGAGCTTGGTCTGAAACGCGACTATGGATTGTTAGCAGTCAAATAACTCGAGCTTATTGTCAGGTTGATCATTTTTCGAATAAGGACAGTTTGTACTAAAGAAGATAACACGAATCTTTATGGACATTTTTTCCATAGGTATGGAGAATTTATCGCAGAGCATCAAGTATAATTTTATACTATGTTTCACTAACATCAAATGTTGCTGCAACTTGCTTTTGTGATAAACCAATTTTAAAGTTGGTCTATGCATAAGATTTAATCAGCTCACCATGATAAATATTGGATTGAACATCAAATGATCACTTTGGAAGAAGTACAAGACAAGATGGATTAATTAAATAAACTGTAAAAATTACTCAACCATAAAACAAGCTCTTGTTACAAATTTGGTGTCATTTTAAAGAAGAGATTGCTAGCTAATCAAATAATGTATTAAATAGATAAACAAGATTCAAACAAATGAGATATAGGCGGCTTTAAATGTTTCCAAACTTATTTTGAGAAGTTTATATTATTTTGATAAACGAATACAATTAATTGGTTATTTTGTTGTTGTTGTCGTTTATATTTTCTGCTTAGTTCTGCTTTGAACCAGTTTCCATCTCCAAGGGTGATTTGCATACATTATGACGTTGAACTGCCTTTTAGTATACAAAATAAAAAACAATAACATGGTTGATAAAATTAGTACTATATAATATGATATTTGTTTTCATAGGTTGTTTTTCACTAATAGCTCTTTCGCATCGACAACAACAACAATTAAAACCACTCAGGCTCTTTTGGGTCTTAAAGTAACAATCTACGCATTGTATAATCAATATATTTTTTACCAAATACGGTGTGAAAAAGTACAATCAACTTCATGTTGCAATTTCTTTGAATTCTGTTTTCCATTTTAATATTTTAGTACGTATTTTGTGTCCACTATAAATGATGAAACCGTTTGCTTCTGTTTCCTTTTGTTTTTACGTCTTCAACTCCTTGTTCTTCTTCTTGTTCTTGTTCTACTTCTTGTTCTTTTTCTTCTTCTTGTTCTTCTTGTTTTTCTTCTTCTTGAAAACTGTTGGTTTGAAGCGGACATTTATTCATTTATTCATTTTTAACAAAATTCTATATGATTTCACAAAAAATTTGATAAGCAGTGCCCGTAATGTGAATGTATTGCAAAATTAAGTTTTGAACCCATTTTCAAGATTTATTTAATTTTGGTTGACAGCACCGTCATTGGTGTTTTTTTTTTTTTTTTTTTTTTTTGGTTAATTCTGTTTTGTACACAAATAAGAGCGCTTTAGTACATATTCTAAATTATTGATTATGCTTATCGATCATACTGTTTGATTTGTGAAGACTTTGGCTGAAAATGATAAGTAAATGTTCCTGACGTCAGATGCTTCATTTGCATGTCAAATTTCGGTAGTCATAACATCAATCCCTTTTTTAATGAATATCGCCATCTATTTTGACACTTACAAAAATAAAATGTCCCTTTTTCCATTAGATTAAAACAGCAGTTTGAAATCGAAATACAAGAGAAATAATCGAACTGCACAAACAATTCTACGAAGGAGAAAAAGGTAATTGGAAACAAAATATCGGAATGAGACAAATATAATGGTTTGAATTTTTTATAAAAATAGATAAGCAATTTAATATGTATGGTAATATGTATAAGAAAATTAGGTTATATAAGCATACTCGTATTTGAAAAAGACAACATAATTCACGTAAGAGATTTGGAAATATTCCTTAGTGCAGATAAGAAATTAAAGAAACTAGCCTAAATTCCACGTACAGTTAAAAACTCATGGAGATGCTCTTATTACGTTTAAACATTCATAAAAATCAATAAAAATTAAACAATATCCATAATGAAATTGCTAAAATTGAGAATGATTTAATTTTTGATCTAAGATGGATCTAACAATTAACAGATAAATTCTACTCAGGACAATTAATATAAAATATATTTAGATAGAAAGAACTGAATCAAAAAATAACTATTTGACCATCACATCGGCCGAAGTAAGTAATTTAAATGATGAGAAAAGTATCGTGAAGGATCTATGCTAGTCCCTATACTACAAATACCATGATGTGCCAGATGATCGAAATATCAGGAGTATTTGTGGAAATGGAAAGTGTAATAGCATAAACATATTTTCCTCAATACACTTCCGTCACAGTTATGATTAAGAAAATACAAATCTGCTCAACTTGTGACACTTTATTTCCATATATTCCATAGCTCATTTAATTACCGTTTTCGTCAATGGTTGCTGGTTAACGTGATCTTCGTGTGATTATGTCATCGGTGAACCCGATTTACGGTATGATCCTGCTTATTAAAAAAAATCTTAACGCAATAAGAAGAAATCCCCCTTGATTAGTGTTTCGTCAAACCTGGGACATTCTGTGTCACCTGATTCTGGAGCCAACGCATATAATTATGTAATCGTTAGAGCATGGAAGTAACATGAAACCCAGTTTTAAACTTGAATAGAAAATTGCTTCAAAGAAAACCCAATCAAATAAGCAAAAGACCTGTTGAATGACCAGCAGAAACAGGTCGAGCCCGAATTCAGCAAGGATGTTGCCGATACATTTGTCAGACAAAAAACCGAGATAGTAACCGCAAATTCAAATATGATCCTCTGAAAGGGATCCTCAAGCCAAACCCTCCAAGGCAGAACTTCTCATCAAAACCACCAACATATGAAGAGTTGGCTGGAAAAGTTCGCCACAAGAGAAACAAATATGCACCTAGCATCAATGCACTTTTGAATTTGGTGTTCTCAATTAGATATTGCCTCTACGGCAACTTTATTGAGTATCTATTTAGATGTAGATGTATTAGGCTTGGCGTACAAAGACATTCGCTCACCCGAGAGAGATTTGCTCACGATATTCGCTCTGAAATATTATCTAAAGTAGAGGTGAAGCATTGCTCACAATGTTTGAATATTTGTTAAATCGGTGTTAGCATTATTAACATCGATGGTAACATCAATTTAACCAATATTCAAGCATTGTAATTGTCAATACCTCTCAATTTTACCGAAAAAGTCGGAGCGAACATCGCGAGCGAATTTCTCTCGGGTAAGCAAATGTCTTTGGACGTCAAGCCTTAGAATTTAAACAAGTCCTGGCTCACGTAGTTCCTATCTTCAAGATAATATGGAAGAAGAATATTCTTTTGACATGGAGAGGCGGTGAGGCAATATAAATACCGAAAGAAGAGAACCGAACCAGACCAGGGCCCCGTTTCATAAAGATTTGAATCAAGCGTACGTTTGATTTATCAAGCGTAAAATAGGTTTCTACAATGCAAATTTACGTTTGAAATCAAACGTACGCTTGATTCAAATCTTTATGAAACGGGCCCCAGAACTGTTTAGAAATATCAACTTGACAAATATGAGTGGGAAGATGTTTTTCCAAGTAGGGGAAGGTTGGGTGGGTTGGCCCTCGGGGTTGGTTGGCCCACCACGAGTTTTTTGCTCACGTAACCTAGAAAGAATTATGTTACTGGTGATTTTTGGTCAAATATAATGCATCAAATTTACCATAAAATTTACACAACCCAGCTCATCTCTTTGTGTGAGTTATCAGTAAAACGAGTTTTTGAGTTACCTAAGTAAACTTTTTTAGCAAAGTAATTTTGTACTAGTGTGAAGATATTACTTCACTGGTCCAAGTTATTATTATTGATTACGAGCTATGGTACATGTCCAACATGTCATGGGATCAAATCCACTTTATCCTTTGTTTTGTTGGTATACTATGAGGTTAAGTCAAAACTGGGACTACGGGGCGAGTTGGCCCCCTACCATATGGGGTAAGTTGGCCCTATGGCGAATTTGCCCAAGATGGTATGATAACCTACTTATACTCTAGCACAATAACATTTATGACGTTTTAACACGATTTTAATTCTAAACAAGTAAATAGATACGTATAACAAGACGCAAGGAGTCTTAAATGACACTGGTAGGCCTATATTGCATATATTGCATGCAGATAACACTGTAGGTCACAACGTATCTTTTTAAAAGATCGATATTGTATTAATTTATTATGGCATTTCATCTCAAAAGGACATTTATGTATGCAGAACATTCCCGTGCTTCACTTAAAAAAACATAATGTATGAAATGTATCTCGGTAAAATGAGTACGACTCTTTTTTTGTCAATGGGGCCAACTCACCCCACTGGGTGGGCCAACTTCTGCATGCGGGGAAAGTTGGCCCTATTGACAACATTTTTTATTTCTTTAATTATTTAAATACGATAAGCCGCAGAGTCTTAGTATTCGCATTAAACATAGCTTAGGTACATATCTATCTTGTGTTAACAGGAAAATCTTCTAGACCTTAACCTCTCCAATACAGGGGCGTTCAAACAAAAGGGGGGGCCAACCCACCCCACCCTCCCCTTCTGGCGAACAAACTGTTGACATTCATAATTGGAAATAGTTACATTGACCAGACGGGATTCTTATCATGTGCTGCAGGATATGTGAAGCACTTCCAGGTACTGATGGAGACTAGATGCAAAAATAAATTCAAGAGAAGTAGTGGTAGCCTAGCCGAGCTTACGGATCAGTAGCACACAATCTGATCCAGTTTGCAGTTCAAGATACATGACCTTCTCCGGCAAACCTGAAAACCTTTGTGTGGTTACAACAAATGTGAATGATCTCATGAGACTGGACATGACATGGTGTTGCGGAGAATTGTTCAAAACATTGCGCCTGCTCTTTACCGTGCAAGGACATGAAGGATATCAAAAATCAGGCATAGCCTTCAAGACAAATAGTCTACAGGGTCTAGATACTCATATATTTATGATAATCTTTACGTTTAACCAACTGATGTCGCATGATTAAGTTACTTGCATCCCCTAAATGTAACAAATATTTCCACAATATATGTATTACTGTAACAGTATTTGACCTCATTATTAATCAACCACTGGCAAATGTGTAACCCTCAAATAGTTTGTTGCATTCCAATACCATACAGAGTTAATAGACAAAATAAAACAAATATGTGTCCCGCCGCGGCAAAAGGATGCAGTTGTCTTCTCCTACATGTAGCTCATTGTAGCATATCATATTGTTACAGGCCCCTGAATATGTAATTTATTAATATAAAGTTTTGAGTGAAGCAGTACCATAAGTCAGACATGATATGTGAGTGGCCAATCTGTTATGCACAAGATGATTTTAATACAACACAATGGCTGATAGGAAGTTGAGCTACTTGAGACATAATAGGTCTTTTGTTTAGCTGTCAATCATGTGTGTGGTGTGTTGGACTTTCCAAGTATTCTATTGTGTGATGCATGTAAACAAGTACAGTATGATTGACTGTTACCATGGTTACATGGGGAATCCCTAAGTTGCTTATTAGTGAAGATTTACCTAGAATGTTCTGTAAATATTATGATGAAATTTATTATGTGTACTAGAATGGTGTGGATAAAAAGAGGGTTTTCAAGAGAAAGTTAAAGTGG
>JXSR01S010602.1:132643-144241 GCA_000969725.1 Ophiothrix spiculata
ACTTTACAGGCCTTACAGGCAAAATAATTTTTTCAAATTTCATCAATCTGAGTTTTTATATTTTTACTAGAAGAATCGAGCCAACTGACGGCGTTTTATCTTCTAAAACAAGGTTGATGTAAGGGTTCAAATTTGGTTGCTTAAAAAGTCTTAAAATCGTTGATTTTTATATAAAATGCCATATAATGATTCCTTTTTATCAAAAGCAAAAAAAAAATCATATGCATTGTATTGGAAAAACTCAAAATTTTCATACCCCGTTCCAAATTTGCATTTGCTTTCACTGTTTTCAGATAATAAGGGTTCAAAGCCAGCATTTTAAGCAGGTCAAGTTTAAAAAAACAAAATCTCGCGACCATTTTTTTTCTCGTTTGGCGAGACTTGGAATACAGAATTCGCATAATGAGCTCGTTAACAGGGTCGTTACGATTACACTGTACAATTTTTTTTTAAACTTTGAGTGCGATTTAAATGTCGTAATACGGTTGAGCCGACTTCAAAATTGTAATTGAGAGTATTAGAGCTATTAGAATATGAATTCATACCAGCTAAATCTTTTAATCCTAAATGAAATGGTAAACAAAATCAGATACGGTATTGGCATTAACAACTGCTGAATGATTGAAACTAAGTACATAACCATATCTTTTAAATTAATAACGACCTCTAAAATGAGTCACGAAAATGTCATGAATTACCAATCACACAAATACATGATTGATAAAATAATGACATTGAGATAAAGTAATGATGACGTTGACTAACTTTGACACCCAATATGTTAGTAATTTATTATGAGACAGGATTATTAATATGGGTTTCCTTAGGCTGAATGCTGGATGGGAAGTATAAAGTGCGTAAAATTAAAGGGACTAGCCTAGATTCCAACTAGAATTAAATATTTATGGAAATGCTCTAAACAAAGTTTAAAAGTATAGGAAAGTCCAAAAAAGTGCATACATTTACAGACAAATGGCTCAAATTGAGACAGAATTAATTTGCAATATATGATTTTGATGGTGGTGTACCTCAGATGGATTTACCAGATAAAAGATCCAAAAAAAATGTCTAACCTCCAGTAAATAATTTAAAACATATTAAAAGAGAAACAATTTCATCAAAAATAATTTGTTTGGTCATCACAAGTGTAGAAACAAGATTTTTATCAGTGGAAGTTTCGAAAAAAATAAAGTAGGTAAAGAATTGCAATTTTCTCAAATATTACTCAAAATCATGGAAACCATTTGAAGGTTATATAACTATAAACATGTTAGTGGGAAGAGTCTAGGCCAGTCCCTTTAAGCGTGAATATGTATAAATTCATATGGTAATCAGAACCGAAGACGATTTTCCCAGGTCACTCCATATTCTTTATAATTTTGAAAAAACAACACAAAATGTAAAGTAAAGTTTTCTTTTTTCCCTTCCTTTTGTTTTACATAACAGCCTCATCCTCAGTGTCACATACTGTCCTTTTTACCTATATCAGAGGTCAAGATCTGTTTAATGTAAATTACACAGATGCTGAAATCGGATCTACACCTTTAAATCGTTTCTTGCGATGCATTACTACGCTAAATTATAACAAAAAAAGGCACAGATTGTACATTCAAATGTGTGCACTAGACATTATTCAAATCATTCCCCATTTATAAAGTCCAATCAATTTGTTTAATTTTTAAATGCTTGCAGTCAAGACTACCAGCCACGGAATTGAGTGTGTCACTTTGCATTAAATGATTCCTATAGAAATGATAATTCACAGTACAGTATTTCCGATTTTAAAGTAGGTTGTTCAGTTCCAATTATTAAGAAACAGACTTTATTTATTAAGGTTAGCATAAATACTGCTAGCGGTTGTTATGATTATTGATTTTTCAAGCTTGTTATATCCGTATTTGAAGTGCCTGTGGGCCCTTCATACATGCCGGTTTTTTTTTCTCTTAAATTATCATTGACATATTTCAAATAACACTTTGTGTTTAACATTATCAAATTTATTTCAAACCTTTGCTTGAGTGTAAATTAGAATCTACCAAATGTATTCCAACACTTAAAACCAAATCCTTGCCATTCAGTTATTGGATATATAAGTACATTATTGTATCTTTTTTAACTTAAAAGAAAGACACCTAATGACTCGCGTAAATGCTTTCAGCAACCAATGAGAAATGAGCTTTAAATGAGTTGAAATGTTTGTTACTGTTTTTTTTTTCTAGGCCATATACCACGCTCCCTAAGCCCTGTGATTTGCTTCGTTACCTGTACTCTCCGTTTCCGCGATTATCAATCAATAACGCCGTGTTAACACATTCTTAATATTTGCAATTCCGCAGATAAATTGTATTTGTCAGTACTTTCACTCACACGTTATTGGATTTCGTCCACATAAATAAGTGCGCCCAGTTGAACGGTATAATATATAGGAATGCGTTATAAATTTGGTTTAGACTAACTGTATATCTTTTCTTTCATAGCCGTAACCACGGAGATGAGATAAATCGTGTACTTTGTATACACCCTGCAACCTCTAATTGCGTGCACCACCAAAATGCAGATATTGTAATGTACAATTATATTGATTTTCAAACATGGCAAGTCGTGAAAATAGGAATAAAGGTAAAAGTATATATCGCCTTAGGCAATCATAAAACAATCAATGGTAAGATTCTGTTTCTTATTTGTTGATTCAAATTTTGCATCTGGCGCAGAGCAAGCGACTTTTTAAAATTGTTATTCTTGATTAAACAGCGTAGCGTAAAATCATGCCAGGCAGTGCTTAGGTTATATGCAAATGGGCTTTTAATCATTCTCGATCTCGTAGAATATGAAAAAAACTTGGTTACAAGATTTGTTTTTCTTGGCGTGACCTATATAATCACAATGGGGTAACACAATAATACAAAGAGAAAATTGGGATGTGGATAGAAATGTTTAGAGTTTTTCAATATGTTTATATTTGACCATTTGGGATAAAAGTTCTGCGGTTTATTACATGTTAACAACAATAACAAAAGGCCATTTTAAGCCTTAAAACATAAAACAGTGATATGCAAATAGAAAGAGGGCTATATTTCTGTTTCTAACCGATGATCTTATTTTCCTAATGTACAACAATAATATTCTAGTTTGGTATCGAGTACTTCAATATTAGTCAACATTTTAAAACGACTCTAATTTACAAAAACAAAACATGAATAATTCAGAATACGGAACTATGTGTCCGGGGACTATGTATACTATAGGCAAACATGTCTGGTCAATATTCGCCAGTTATATTTTTCTTTGTCCAATATATATGTAATGATATGTAGATCAAATGAGATCTTCGAATTATTGCAATGACTATTCCATTAGTAGAGTGTTCTTATTTACCGAAGTATCACATGAGCTGAGCGCACTTCTTGAATGCAAAGCCTTCGGTTATAATGATTGTGAGAGTCACAAGTACCACTCCGTGTCAAAAGATATATGTTCTATTCGTAAATGTCCATCCCTACAAGGTAATCTTATATCATATCTATATTTATAATCTTGACGTGAGATATTCAACCAGATGTTTCAATAAAAGAAAATATTTGCCGTAGAAGGAATACCTAAAGGATCCTATTATGGTTATAGTTATTGAAATCAAACGTTTTGTTGAATTAATTAACGGAACAATATTTTACTTTTATAGTGTATGTACCCGCTGAATTCAGTTTGTCTTGTTGAGATAAGGAAAGTTGGTTGTTATGAAGGTCCTTTGATTTTAGTCAAATATAAAATGATTCAAATGTGTTGGTTGTTGTACCATTGTACTGACTATTATTGATGAGTTCAGAATATAGGCAGGCCCCATCTGGGAGGTCATGAATGAATTCAGGATGTGTTCACTGTTTGTCTGTGATCTTTCTTAAAATCCCATGGTCAAATTGAGTAATGGTAATGAATTGGTGATTGGTCTTTATTATGCAGTGTTAAAATCATGTTAGAAATTATAAAGGAACTTCAATGAAATTAGAAGTGAATTCTAATTTGTTCTCCACTATAATTTGAGTCTTATGTGCTTGAGAAAAATTAAAGCAGGACAGTTGAAATATGCCTTTTAGAGAATATTGGACAACAGAGACTAAGGAATACATGATATGTTATATTTCATTGCAGGCTCATTCTCCTATAAAGCATGCAACTTTGCCATTTTCGTGTCGCTGACATATATGTATCTTGTTTAAAATATTCATCCAAATATGCATATCCCTTCTTTTACCCATTTTGCCAGCCATGTTGCGTATACAGCACTCTTTTTACATGCATGCGGGTCACATACAATGTGTACTTTTTACAGTCTGTGTCAGGCGCTAATTAAGAAATATAAAACTTTGTAAAAATCGGGACATTATTTTATTACAAGAGCTTTTTTATAGCATTACGCTAATAATGCCAACAGATACGTTATCATTTTTCAAATGGTCAAGAAACTGTAGAAATGATGAGGTTGAAGGATGTTACTAAATGTGTTCAATCAGACTAACTTTGGTGTTATATAATATATTTGGAAAACAAAAATGTGTTTTTTAAATAAAGATTTGCAAGCATATTAGTGTCAAAAAACCATATGTTACGCTATTGCCGCAACAGATACGTTATGTTCATTTTATTACCCCTCGTGAAAATGCAATGCATTATAAAGGGGAATGCTATACCATTATTTATCTATTGTAAAAGCTTACTCATCGAGTGTAAAAAGTAAGTTGGTGAGTATGCAGTGTTGCCCATAACGTACGATTTAGAAAAGAATCAAACAGATTATCAAAAATCAAGTATTTTTTAAAATCTCCCACTGTGTCTTCTTCAGAAACCATAAGAGTTTATGATATTGTATGTTTTTATTAGTTGTTGAAACATTAAAATTTCTGAGACCAACTTCGGTTTCACGCTTTATCGGAGAATGATCCTGTAATGAACTGATTGTCTTACAAGGTATCATGATTTTAAGTAAAGGTTAGATTCCTTTTATCCGTTTGCGATGCGGTTGCGGTGAAGGGTACTGCTAGTTGTAAAATTTAAAGCTTCATTTAATCTGATATCATTCAGCTCCATTCGATCGTGTTCTTTAAATAATACCACTACCAGTAGCCTTACGCACCGCAAACGGATAAAAGGAATCTTGCCTTTCCTGCGAAAAATCAAAGTAAGAGCGTAATGAAATACCTTTAATCTTATTTACAGTATGTTTGAAATTGTTCTCACGATCTTATAATTCAGCCACATACAAGTTTAAGGGCTTCTTGTATGTTTTATCATGCAATTAAAACAAATATCTTGTATCTGCCCAGAACAAAATTATACAGGTAAATTACACCATTTTGATCTAAGAAATAGGTAACAAGTGTCGGAAAAGCTGCTAACTATAAAACAAGAACAAGTTGTCATATAACTAAATGTTTCAAACACATTTGGTGTTTTACCTAGTTTCTTTGCGTGATAAGTGTATTTATAGCTCGGAGCACACTCGAGTAGTTGAAAGATACAAATATCAAGCAGACATTAAATAGGGCAAAACTAAAAATCTCGCCAAGCACTTTGCTCAGATGAATGATTTATGTTGTTTGTCATGTTCTAGTTTCTAGTTTTAAAGTTTTCTAACGAGATGACCGAATTAAACATCGATTTAAAACAACAAGTATACATGTGGTGGATTAGTTCTGAAATGTTTCGTAATGTATAACATCAATCTTAAAAAGCAATATTGATTATTTTCACTGGAATCAATAATTGCAAGTAATCCTGCTTGAAAGTATGGAAAGCTAAACCGAACTGCTACGGAGGGACCGTTTGGTAACTAAAGGGTTAGGGTTAGGGTTAGGTTTCACCATATAGAGCAAAACGTACGCCTAACGTACTTTATCCCACTATTGTTCTATTTCATGCATTGTTGTTCGTCATGTGTTCGTTCCAAGTATGTTCAATGCGTTATCCATACGGTCTGTCAGTTATGTATACGTTTAATTCGTTATTCATACGGTGGTGGTCCGTTTAGCACACGTTAAATATTTGAAAATGTTTACGTTATTCGTACGTTTTGCTCTATACGGTGATGTCTGACAGAGCCTTAATGAAATTAATTAAATGAAAAATTAAAGAAAATTGCCCTCGATGAAAAAAAGAGAAAATAAATGGCTTCCATGAAGTATTCGAACATGCAGTCTCATGATTGTTAAACGAGAGTTTATCCATTTGGGCAATATTACAATACTTACGACGCGATTTCAACAACTTGTTCCTTGATATTGTAAACTAATGAATTTAAAAAGCCATAATAATAGTTTTAAAATACTGTGAAAGAAAAAAGACATTGGCAGATTTGTAAATCTAGGCTGTTAGGATTTTACTGTCTGCCCTTACTTGGGATAATATATAATTATATACCATATACGAGTATATATATATCCATTCAAAATGCAGTATCAAACCAGACTTAGAGGCACATAATCTAATTTGCCATAACTTAGCTAAGGTCCATATAACACAGAATAAAAAAATCTTTCCAAAAAAGTATATATATGATAATATGATAGGGCCAAATCTAATTTAGGTTATTCAATAAATGTATAATGTGTTAAAATGTTAAATTGAGTTCAATTTCTTTTTTATTTAACAAGGTGAAACTTTAACCCTCTTCTACCTAAGGGTTGTTGTTGCACTTTACTAAGGTTTACCCGCTGCCTAAAAACGTAAAAGCAACCGACCAAGGTAAATTTTACATCCATTTGGGTGATCTCTATAACATTCTTTGCGGTCAAAATTAGGGACTACCACCTAAGGTGGGTTATGGTAGGCCGTCAAAGTTGGTGTTTGGTGGATTGGTATTGTGAGGCCAAGTGAAAATTAAGTCACCATTTTGAAATACAGAGTGTCCACGAATGATTTATACCCGGTTTCAAAAAATCAAAAAAAAATATTAAATCGTAATTTTTCATAAAACCAACAAGTTTTCTACATATTCCATGAGTTTCATCAACATATCATGCTTCCTTGCTTTGTGCGATGACGTAATTGAAAATCTAGGTAAACGTGGTAATCGTTCAAGTATACTTGTAATACGGTATGCACACTCACTGATGTTTGTAAAGTTTAATAAGTACAACTTCACCAATTACAAATCGTTTTTCTTTGTTTTTGTAATTTATATCAACTACAAAAAGCATTACCTTAGACACTTTTTAATCTATTCCAATACAAAAAAGCGAGATAGTCTTAGTCACATATTGAGCAAAACACAATATTGGCGGGCTAGTTGAGGAACCACAGTTCTTTTGATTATGTCAACATACTTCGGCGCGTTGAGGTTTCCGTTGACAATTACTGGTTCTATTATTGAGTTGGTACCCATAATACCAATCAAAACTACTATTTATGTTTGTCATTAACAATTTCAAATGTAAAGTTTCTAGGTGGGTTTCCTGTAGGCGAATAACGTCTAACATTATTTGTACTGGTCATTGTAAAGCTGTTCAACCGTAACCAAAATTGGTATTTCACTCTCCTTTTATATCAATCAAAGTCAATCAATAAAACCTAAATTGTATTTTACGTTTTAACTCTAGAAACTTAGGGTATCAGTGTAGTTAGTTTTGACTGTTTAAAATCAACAATTTCTATGATTACAAATTTATAATTCGCAAAATATACACTGTTTAGAAAAATCTCTATAACTTTCCACAGGAACATGTGATTTAGAAAAATTCAAAATTCTTCAGAAACCTAAAGACATGTATAACTCAAAAATAAACAAGATTTGACCAAAACCTTACCCACTTGTCCATAAAAAAAATCCGATAGCCGGGTATAAATCATTCGTGGACACTCTGTATGTATGCATGCTATGATGAAGCTGAAACTTGCAGAGAATCTTATAAGTTTCCTTCTTTTTTAGCAAAAACCCGACGAAATCACGATTTTTCGGTCCGGACGGTCTTTATGACGTCATAATTACTAATTACCTAGCCGATTTAGTGATCTTGGTATTGTTGGGCAGAGAGGATTAAACCTATCTATTGATCATGTTGATAGCAAAACCAAGTTAATAGGGGGTTCCGGTCTAAAAATTTAAGGGCTTGAATAAACGTGTTACATAAAGCTGCCTAGGTAGACGAGGGTTAAATATACATAAATTAAAAAAAAACCTGATGTGATCTGGAACCTTAAAATTTACATGAGGTAGTGCAGAAAAAATTCAATTCATTTTTACCACAAAACTTACTCTGTTTACCCAGATATCAAATGTGCAGAATCAGTAACAAAGAAGTTATTTGGATATGTAAACTGATTTGTAAAAGAAAATAAAGCAGTAAATAGTAACTAGCAATCAATATTAAATCATTATTTAATATTTAGGATATTTTGAGGGAATGTTTACGAAAATAGATACTCATAAACGGTTATGAAAATAATAAATATATAGGGTTTCATAAACATGCAATTTCCGTGAGAGAATTGGAGATATATCTTGCATAAGAGATAGAGGATAAATCATTATATGATACGTAAGGAGACCGCAATTGCGAGTGTTTTTGTAGTAATTCGATAAAACAATTTGATTTTCCTTGACAGGTTTATATCACGCTTGTTATTAATCAGTGGTGAAATACTTTGGGCATATGATCTTTTAGTCTTGGGTGCTTTAAAGAAATATTCGCATCATGTTGTATTCTAATCCTTATATTCGCATCCTTATGTACATGATATATTCTTCTTTGCATGTAGATTGTGTTGCTCTAAAGGAGGTTACGACTTTTCCAACACCAATGCTGACGTAAATGGGATTCTATGGACAAGATAAGATTTCTATATTGTTGTTCCACAACAGTCGTGATGAATCTGTTTAAGAAATTACAAAATAATTTTGGAAAATAATGAATTAATCACTCGTCCAATTCAACTACTGACCAACAACAAATATATCAGACAGGGTGCATTTTATGTCTTCCACATCATTATGTTTGTTTTTTCAAGTGTATTTTATTGTGAGTCTACGCTTGTAGATACATTTTAATGTAGTTTTGTGTATCAACATTCGTGCAAGCAAACTTAATGCAGGAAATGGTTTAGAATAAGAAATACGAGCAGCATAACATAAATTATAAAATGATAAAAGAAACGCCTTGGATCGATTCTTTTCTGAAACAATGAGACATCTTTAAAGACTTAAAAGTCTCCTCGGTCAGTGATCTTATTAATTTTGTATGCGCCCACGCTATTCAAATTAACTCACAAAGCTCTGGAGTTTTTAATTACTTCAAAGTGTTGAACTAGTATTGCTTTGTTAACCTGTTCGGGTATTCACACGCATTAGACAAAATGGATCATTATAAATTAATGTAGTGTAATTTTATAATGACCTTCAGAGTTGATAGAGACAGGTTACGGTCCCTAAGATTAAGATTATACTGGGTTTATTGGTATTTAAAATGCATCAAAATGTGCTTTTATTTGCTTCACATTACTCGTCGACTCTCGATAGATTTGCACACAAATAATTTATAAAATATTGATCCTCTTTTCTTAATGTTTCCATTGCAGAGCTATGGGAACACTAGTTAAGCATTTTCAAACAGGAAAATCAGTGATCTGTAAAATGTATCTGAATAGCTAAAAATGTGTTTTATAAAGTTAAATCGAGTCAAACGCGGCATGCCCAGATACTAAGTTATTTGTGTGCAAATCTATCGCAGTAGACGGGTAATTGAAGATTGATCGCATTTTGATTTTGAGGGATGAATACCGAAAAACGTGTTTTTTTGCTTTTCAGCAATGAATTTGTTGTACTTTTTCTTTATATCGAGCCGGGTTTTTACCATACAAATACCCCCCCCCCCAAAAAAAAATGGAGCTTAGCCAGTAAAGTTGATCTATTCTTGGGAGGGGGGGGGGGTAAAAACAGCCCCCCAGGTTCAAGAATTTCTTGTAAAAAACAACCCATTAGGGGGACATATTCCCCGTTCGACCAAATGTTTGAGTACCCTCCCCTCCCCCAAAGGGTTATTCCTATCCCTGAAACCTGAATTTTGACTGGAGTTTGCGTCTTCTCTGCAAGAACGGGGGCAAGAACGGGGGCGTATGCATCTAACGTATAAATGGCGTATAAATCTCAAATTTTCATAAGGAGAATATTTATTGCGCGCACGATTAACAAAGAGCGCTAAGTCTACGTCTACATTTTTAATCCTATAAATGTCGTAGGTTATCTTTACTCGCCGACTCTCGATAGATTTGCACACAAATAACTTATAAAATATTGATCCTCTTTTCTTAATGTTTCCATGGCAGAGCTATGGGAACACTAGTTAAGCATTTTAAAACTGGAAAATCAGTGATCTGTAAAATGTATCCTTGGCTAACTGAATAGCTGAAAATGTGTTTTATAAAGTTAAATCGAGTCAAACGCGGCATGCCCAGATACTAAGTTATTTGTGTGCAAATCTATCGCAGTAGACGGGTAATGCATGGATCTTAATAGTAGACTCCAACCATAATATAATACTAGTAAATAATGTAACAGAAATTTCATGTTGTCCATCCAAGACTATTTCATGACAGCAGACCCTATTAAAATTTATATTACTTTTAATAAAGTCACGAGTTAAAAAATCAATTCTTGTTGACTTCAGACATCACGTATAAATAAAGACAGGACTGGTGCAATAAGTTTGTAAACACGACCATGACCTCTAGATACACGTTTTATTCAACTGGTGTGCATGGTTCGTAAGGAATTTAAAAAAGAGAGGAAATATCATGAAACCTACAGTCAAGTAAAACCGTTACTTTTATGAAAAGCGTGGTAATTATTACAGATATACATTGATATGCATATGTGTTATGATTTATTTATCGACAGACTCTGAATAAATCCTGAGACTTTTATCGTTTACATCACGAAATAGAGGTTTCTATGCAGGTCTTATCTCAATCGTGAAGATAGAATTCAAATCATACCGTATACAAGCTTCTCACTTGGTTGACTTAAAACCTGGATTCCAATTGGTCGAAAGCCAATTAATATATAGCCGTATTACATATTTTGAGTCTAAAAATAACCTTGACCGCGTATTCAAAAAGTTATCGCGCAGGGATGACTGCGCGTGTGTTGTTTTTATTGCGCGCTTGCAAATTTCGCGCACGCAAACATATCCTCAAACCATGCAATACGGTTTTATATTACCTGTTTGGCAAATCCGTATTACTTGGTTAACTTCTACAATTTATGAAGACAATTTGGGTAAATTTGACATCTAACTCTGCACGTTTTACGTTTTAATAATAAGATCCATGCCTATACCAAGTGATAAATTCGTTACCCCCTGTTTGTTCTTACGCAATACGGAAGATATCTATGGTTGGGTGCTGTATAACATGAGCATCCAACCATAGTTCTCTTTCCGTATTGCGTGAACAAACAGGGGGTAACTAATAGTATTTATTTAATGTTCTGTTTCGTTTAAAAGTACCGTAAACCGGGGTGACTTTGAACGCTTTTTTCAGCTTTTGCCATTTTTTCTATTTTCAACATAGGAAAGGTTCTGATATTTTGCTTTCAAAATACCTCCTGGGGCA
>JXSR01S010604.1:4243-26543 GCA_000969725.1 Ophiothrix spiculata
AAAAATAGACTACATGCTTGAAATAAGAGAAAGAACTGTCTCCCATTCATCATAAAAATGGCATCACAATCAGAAACAACACATGGGGTGGTATCCCAAGACCCCCTGAATAATGTTGAAATTGTCAAGTTCCAAAGTAAAGTTTCACTGCAGATTTTTTAGTATTGATACGCGTGGCGACTGCATCGTCGAAAGTACGTATTAACTGAGGTGACTATTTATAAGCTATTATAATCTAAACTCGGATCATTTCCCAATATCTTTTAACAATATAAAGGTATGCTCAAATTGCGAATTCGTCGATGTTCATAACGTTCCATAAGGGTTGTTTTTGTACTCATACATCATGTAGTTTTCACTTATTAAGCTTTGACTTGTTACTGGAGGGAACTCAAACTTGTGTATTGTGTATCAAACATTGTGAGTATCGATAATGTTATCGATATATCGGATGTTTGTCTTTCGACATACCGATACTCAAAAAGCCTATCGATAACAGCACTAGCATTAACCCTACCCCCCAGAATTTTGGGGAATGGAGGGTTAAGGGAAGTGAGTTATGGCACGGTTGCATTTCCCTTGCTTTGCACCAACGAGTCTTGGATGCAATTCTTGGTGCTGTAGGTGCATGTTCTTTTCAGTCCATACTTGTCAGTTATATCAAGTTAACTGATTGTGCACCTGTAGCCAAAAAAAGAACATTTTGATCTTGATGGAAAATTGCATTACAAAAATCCAATTATTATCATACAATATATTTGTTTAAATACTTCGTAAATTATCTCATTATCAGACAAAGGCTTTAGTTTACATTACAAACTTGTAATTGACAAAAGAAGTATCGAATTAATTTACCGCACAAAAGAGGCATGTCAATCAAAGTATAGGATAAGCTAAAATTACTACTTTCTTTTTGCTTTTGCTCATGTAAACACAAAATTATTGTTGCGGATTGTAAGATTTCAAGTGGGAAACTTTTGCTTATTGACTCCAGTGAATAGAATCAGTAATGGGCTAACAAAATACTTACAAAAACTTACAAAATTGGTTGTTATGCATTAACAAAACATTTGAACTAGGCTGATATTATTTATTTAATTTTGACTTTACCAGAACTTAGGGATCAATATTAGCTCCTAAATAAGAAATTGTGCTCAAATTGTGGGATTACATTTCAATTTTTTTTTACATAGCTTTAGGTTAGTAGTTTGTTTTAAACATTTGTATATAATTTCAGTATTTTCTTTTTATTTCATGTTTCAGATTCCACTGCAAACTTCATATTCACACACGCCTTCTTACATAAATGAACCTGTCCAACAAGTAACAATAGATGCAACGGAAAAAGATTATGCAAGGATGATGCCATTATCACCAAGTGGGGTGATGCCATCTTTAGGCTTGGATAAAACACCAGATGTATCTGAAATAAAGAGTCCCTCTGTGACACCTGCTCATCAAGAGAAACATCATTTGAATCCAAGCATATCAAGAGAACCTGTGATTGAAATATACCAACCAATGGTGGATAACTCTCCCTCTAGCTCAACAGATGCATCAAATACCCCATCATCTCAACAAGACCAGTTCTTTACACCTCTACCTAATAGGAGTTTTGGATCAGGATCTTCAAATTCTCCTGATGACACCCCTGTTAATAAAAATGCAGCGATCCAATGGGGAACTCCAACAACAGCAGAAAGAGGTAGCTTGAGAATGGACTCGTCTAATAAAGGGGCTACATTTCCGCATACTGTTAATGTCCCATCTCAATACCATCAAAGTTCTGTTAAGAGTAGCCCTGGGTTGAGTCATGGCGGTTTAAAATGGAAGGAACTGTTAGAAGGAAAACAGGATGTACAAAATTCCTCATTGGTAAATCAGAGTGGTGTCTCAGTTTTGTCTGAGCACCCAATGAGTGCTAACTCTGACCAGGGTGATCAGGAATTAACTCAACAAACCACTGGAGTTCGGCAGTTTGGAAACATTCAAATTCCAAGCGCAGTTAATGCAAGCACAATCTTCATGCCTGAAAGTGATAATCAAAAGAATATTTCTAATCTTAGTCAACATTCCTACATGCCAATTATGGGTGATTCTCAACATGGAGAAATACTGCGTCAAACTCAATCCAAATTTACCCAAGATGATACTGATCAGGTATCGGATCAGAAACACATACTCCATCAGCAATCTGCAGTGTTTGAAAGACATTCTTCTGGTTCTTACAGACGTGTACAACATGATAGCCAATATCCTGAAATGGATGTAGCACCAATGGACCCATCATATTCTTATACAGGATTTCTTCCGTCACACCACAGTAGCAAAATATCTGACTTAGGAGAGACTTCTGGTGCTTATGGCAGTGGTTCAACTGATCAAGATTTAAATGATTTAAGGCAGAGAGATTCAGGATCAGATGTACATCAGTCATCGTCAGAAGTACCTCCACACCTCAGAACCAATGTAATAATGCCCAATGCCCTTACTCATCCAGAACTTAGTCAGCATACTATCAATGCAAGTTTATACTCAGTTGTCCAGGATAGTAAAATGGCAACATCAGTGGGTGATTATGATCAATCTCGTTCTAGAATAGACCCTTCAAAAGGATCTTTTTCATCTATTGAAGAAGCAAGATCACAACCTGATCAAGATGGGAATTATCGTCTAATGCCTATGTTTTCTGATGTATCAATAAGCCAACAAAGTGTGTCCTTTGATAGTGAGCAAGGTCAGGGGGTCAATCAAGGGCAAAGTTCATCGATTATAAATCCTACTCCAGCCATGTCTGACAGGTTTTCATTGCCAAGAATATTTATGAATGAAATGGTGACTGGTCAAACAGCAGTTGTTGATGGCCGCCCTCAGATGGTATTTCAGAGGTGGAGAGATGGAAGGTCAGAGTCTGTAGGTCAAAGTTCAGTGGCTAGTGGTGAGAACCAATTCCAACCGTTACAGGAGATCACTTCAAGTACTTTGACTGGATATGGGGTAAGTAAACAAATGTGACACTCAAGTATAATGCTGCAGCCATAGGGTGACCACAGTTTTTCAAAACACCCCCTAAAGGGTGATTTTTCTGAAGCCAAAATAAGCCACTCTTTTTCCCCTATTCACACCCAAAATGGGGGTTTTACCGTAACCAGTTTAACATTAGGGTTTGAAAAACTACACTATTTCTTGAAAATGGCTGCTTTTAATACCCTAAACAGTGTCACCTTCATCCTTCTGTCCTCAAAAACAACCCTAATTCTCTTTTTTCTTGGTCACACTATGCCTGCAACATTATACTTGAGTGCCCCCCTCCAACCCCTGGGGATAACTAGGTGATGCTGAAAATTGGCTTAATACAAAAATTAACCCTCATATACTTTACTAAATCTGTTGCACCAATTTCCCAAACTCCTGCATCCTGCATACCTTAGCAGGACCACTGGGCAATATAATGACTATAAAATAAGTCTTCATTGTACATTATGTTTACACAGCATTCAGATTCAATGGAAACTTGTATACATGAAGAAATAGACCTGACAGTGGTCTCACTGGACACTACGCAGTACTCTGTTGAACAAGATTAACAGCATCAAAGTCAAAAATAGTCACTGATAACAGTTAGAGATCCGTGATGGCGTATCTGACGTTTTGGATATTACATTGACATTTCTAATAATCTCTTTTTCATTGTAATTACTTTTTACAGCATACAGATTCATTAGAAACTGGTATTCTAGAGGAGCCTGACCTGACACTGGTCTCACTGAACACTACGCAGTATTCTGTTGAGCAGGACCAACTGCATCAAAGTCAAATGGAGTCGATGATGGCAGACGTCCCTGGCGTAACTACATCTTTCATGGCTGATATAAATAATGACCCTACAGATAAAGAGAATGTTCAACCATCAGGTGAGGATTTTATATTTTGTATTAAGATTAACCTGAATTATAGTACTCAGTTTTGATAGGGATAATAATAAGAATGAAATCTTTCACTCCAGAATAAATTTTCACAATCTGTCCTTGTCAGAGCAGCTCTCAGCCCCCTCACTTATAATAGCTTATGATAGCCGTAGATCACAAGGATTATTCTTTTTGGACAAATTGATGATGGCACAAGATACCTCTTTTGATCAAGTGCTTGCAGGCAAATTTGTGACTAATTTTGCCTTTTAGGGTTTTTTTTAGAGCTATTTGTATAAATTAAATAGAAATATTATTCCGGCCAATTGTGCAAGCTTTTGTGTGCCGCTGTAAGCGGTTTTCCGGAGTGAAAGTGTTAAAAGGGCATTAAGTATGTTAAGGTGCCAGAGCACAATTAGGCCACAACTTAATGCAGCCAGACGCAACTTGGCCACAGCCTTAATTTTCCAAGACGGCAACTGTAGACTTGATTATGCACGTCTAAATAATTTCAAAACATGTAATGAATATTTTTCAATAATCTTGAGGTGAACAATCAAACCTACCGTCACCATTTTGGAAAATTGTGGCCAGGTTGCGGCCGGCTGCACAAAGTTGTGGCCTAATCGTGCTCCAACGCCTAAGCCTTTCCAGTTGTATGCAGTGTGTCATACGCCATGCCTATTTTTGTTTTTTAGCATGAAACTGGAATTCCGCCCTCAGCAAAAAATTTAAATTGTTCATTTATATAAATACGGAATTTAAATTAAGTAACACAGAGAAATCGGGTCCTTAGCTTTAATAATGAAGAACTCAATTCAAACCATCAAAATGGTAACATGCTCAACTCTAGAAAGAGGGAGCTAAAATGATTTTTCTTTCTTCAAAGCATGAAATATCAGAGTAATCAAAACTGAGAGTTATATAGAAAATATAAGTTCTCAGTATGTTGGATTTGAGATGAAAGATGCTATATTTTGCTAGGAGTTTGAAAAGGTCATGAACATTTCAATTCTGTAGAAATCTTTCTTTCACCAGAATATGATTGTTTTTATATTTTGCCATCTATCTTCAAAATAAAAAGTGTTAACTTTTCTGAGCATTTGTGGTGAACTCTCGCAAATTTTATTGGATACTATTTCTTAATAGATACATCAGATGGTAGTGGGATGAGTCTTCAAGAAGCTTTTGCAAGAAGGAAGGCTGGATTTATTCAAGCTTCCAAAAGACGGGAACTGGAAGTCAAGATTAGAGCTAGTGATCAAGCTGCCACAGCAGTGTCTACTACCGTCAGTAGAAAGAAACCTGCTCATAAGCCAAAGGGTGCTAAATGTAAGTATACTTGATGATTCATAGCCCAACTACACTGCCTATATTATTTGACATCCTATACATCAAGGGAAATAAGTCATTATATGTCGGCAATTTTAATTATGATTTCTAGATTTTATCCAAAAACCTACATTATTTGTCATCTGATTCCATAGATACAATGTACAACAATTTTTGAACTTAAATGAAAATCAAAAGAATTTTCTACTCTTATTGCCCTGGCGACTGAGCATGAACAATCTGCGAATTCTTTTTGAAACCATGTTGTTTATCTGGGATTGCCAACCCAGATCAGACTGGACTGTAAGACCCAAACACTTGGTTTCAGTCACCTCTACCAAGATTCAGATTTTGATCTAATATTATAATATTGTTTGTGGCAGTAATTCGCGAACGAGTACTCAAAGTCGTGAGCGTAGATGCAGACCGTTTTCACTTTGAAAATGTACGCTCGCGTGGGAAATGACTGCGTGATTGCTACTTTCAATGCATTCATGAATTAAATCCACTATCAATAAAATCCTTGACTGATATTAGATACTTCATTTACCCATTACTTGGCAGGAGAACGTTGATTTTTCACACCGCTGACACACAAATACTTTTCACCTGCGTTTTCAGATGTTTTTCTGAGTTCCGCGCAATATGATAGACCATTTTTATTTACGAATATGCTATCAGGAAGATGATTTTGTCCATGCACAGCCACTTATTTGTAGGAAAAAAATTCTGATTTGTGGTTGCAGAGTTATTGATTTTACAAAGGTTTGCCAATTTTTTTGGAAGTGAAGAAAAGAGAATTTCAGTTGTCTACAAGTTATGTGGACATCCATGCACACTCAAGAATTTTTTAAATATATCTCTTAAATCACATGTAAATAAACAACAAGCGGCAAAAATAATGACTGTTTGGGTGTAATTTCTGCGCCTGTCCTTCCGCCTAAAGCAATTTTGATCAGCTCTTTATCATGCGGAACTAATCATCTTTAAACATCCCGCACATGTGTGGGCGCAAAAAGCTGCAAAATAACACCTGTTGTGTGTGTAATATACATTCAGACAATTAAAATATTGACTTGGCTGATGGCTTGATCACAAGTGGTCGGATCCACTCCTACTTCCTGGAAACTTGTTGTCGTTTCTAGGTGACGTCATAGTTTTCATAGAAGTGAAGTGTATACGTGATCGAGAATCGTGATTTAATTCCTTCACACACAAAATAAGAGAAGCAATTCAGATCAGAAAACGTGGGGCCAATGCAATCAACCGTGACGATGGCGCTGTTTTTCTCGATCACGTATACACTTCACTTCTACGAAAAACTATGACGCCACCTAGAAACGACAACAACAACTTTCCAGGAAGTAGGAGTGGATCCGGTCACTTGTGATCAAGCCATCAGCCAAGATGGCGAAAGCTAAAGAATGTGAGTGAGTTTTTATTGGATTTGTCAAACAAAAAGTATAGCCATGATTGTTACAATCCGACAAAAATGCATCTATTCATGGTCATGTCAGATCGATGATAGTTGCAATTATATATATAACTCATCCATAGATTCTGGTCATTTGATTGGTAAGATTGTAACACATGACCATTTGTCATTTTTACTATCACTATCATCCGTTTGATAAGTCTTAACTATCACTTCAATTCGTTTGATAGTACTATTAAAACTGCAGTGTACAATAGTGACCTTTCTGCTACATGGGTTATCGGTAAGTACAATGATAAATGTGTTATCAAATGACTAGAATCTATAGATGAGTTATATAAAACAAATATTAACTGCTTGTATTCGTGTGATGGTAAAAATATACCAACCCTCTTTGAAAGATTGATTGCTCCATTTCAGGAGCCGACCATCACACTCATAAGCAGTTGATATTTGTATATTACGAGTTACTGTGGTAAACCCCAACGGATTTTGCTCAAAATTTCACAGATGAAAGACTAAACTATACTAATTATTATTATGAAAACAGTTTTAATTTTTGTCCATTGGTTTCTGATATATGATCAAAAACAAAAGTGATGCATTTTTATTGGGACACCCTGTATATAATGATAATGTGATTTTATTATCCACAGCTTTGACTGCCTCTAAATCTGGCAACAAAACAAAAGATTCTGATAAATCCAATGGAAAAACGGTCCAGTCCAATGGTACATCGTGGAGTGAAAAGGCTGAGAGTTCTGATAATGGGAGCTCATCACAGTCCTCTGCAAGAGGGGAAAAGCAGCAGAAAAAAGACAGTTCTAATGACGGGAGCTTTGGATCGTTAGTAAAAGGAAAAAACATGCGGAGCAAGACGACTACCAGCTCTGGAAGAAAAGCTGTGGAGAGAGAAATGAAGAAACGCACAAGCAGGCAAGTAATTCTTGTGAATGCTATTGAAAGTCAGGGACATAATAATTTTGACTAATGCAATACAAAAATACATGATGGAGGGCCATTCACCATATTCACAAATGATTTGGCATTAACAGTACATACATACATACAAACGGGATTTTTATAGCGCCTTTACAAAGAGATCAAGGCGCGCATATGCAGTGAGAACAAGCAAAATATGGCAAAGCAAATTTAATAAGCATAATAATGAGATTTTAACAGCTTTCTAAAATACGTTCATGGACTAGCTGGCAACCAGTGCAGTTTATGCATAAGTGGTGATGGACTATCGCGTCTTGGCGGCTGGAAATATCAACTTGGCAGCCTTATGTTAGAGTGACTGCAGCCGATCAAGATCTTTTGATTTGACTCCATATAGGAGGGCATTGCCATAGACCGCCACCCTCCGGATACAATTTTCAAACCAACGTCACACCAGTTTAATCGATTCCTGAGACCAAGTTCCATGTTCTAGTGATGGTAGTGTTACACCACATGAGTTTACATGACAACTTTGGCCATGATATAAAGACATTGTTGTAGATATGTTCAAAAACACAAACTTTGCATTTTTTTTTATTTTAATCATACTAAACTTCTCAAAAAAAGTTTGGAAACTTTTTTTAGCCACCTATATCTCATTTGTTTGAATCTTGTTCTTCTATTTGATACATTATTTGATTAGCTAACAATCTATTCTTTAAAATGACACTAAATTTGTTACAAGAGCTTACTTTATGGCTGAGTAGTTTCACTTTCTTAGCAGGTAGGTCACAGACAACGTTTGACAAAATTGAGCAGTATCTGTGTCATCTTGTTGATTATGATGCAAAAGGATAAATCAGTGAATGAATGGAAGAATGAATTTACCTTTGTAATACTGGATAATAGTTTGTTTTTGAATAACACAAAGTGAGGATATGATTAAAAGTTTTACAGTTTATTTAATTAATCCATTTTGTTTGGTACTTCCTCTAAAGTGATCTTTGGTGTTCAATCCAAGATTTATCATGGCAACATTAAAGCTGACTAAAACTCGTGCATAGACCAACTTAGTTTTAAGTTTGTTTATCACAAAAACATGGTGTAGCAACATTTGATGTTAGTGAAACATGGTATCAAAACTTTAAACATTTCTGTGAAACGGGATGCCAAGGACAGGTGTATATTGAGATTTTAGTCGCTATTTATTTAGGGTAAGTGAACGTTGTTTTGTTGATTACACACAGGTTACTCATCCATCCATTTACTGATTTATCCTATAGCATCATAATCAGTAAGATTGACACAGATACTGCTCAATTTTGTCAAATGCTGTCTGTGACCTACCTGCTAAGAAAGTGAAATTACTCAGCCATAAAGCAAGCTAATTTGGTGTCATTTTAAAGAAGAGATTGTTTGCTAATCACTTAATGCATCAAATATACGAACATGATTCAAACAAATGAGATATAGGCGGCTAAAAAGTTTCCAAACTTTGAGAAGTTTATAATCACATTTATATATTTATATTTTTTCAATTAATTAATTAATTAACTAATTAATTATTCATACACTCCACATGTCACCTAGCCAATCAGAATGCAAGAATATATAGTACGCAGAGTACATTGAAACTACATAATGCACTGCGCATGTTGCGTTCCGGTTTGCATGACGGGAGTTGAGTGCGTATGAATGTTTCATTGTTTTTGTCAGGTGATGATTTATTTAGTGTAGATATGTTTTATATGGTCATTTAAACACCTTATTTCATTTCACAAAAGATATAATATTATTTTTCTGTCGTGTATGAATTAGATTAATAAATTTGCATACGTAAAATCAGACAAATCAATGCACTTGTGGTTAATTTTGATTGCTGTCAAATTGCAGTGGATGCATTAGATTGTCCCATTTCCCTCGCTGCATTATACTTTGATCAACACTAAAAAGGTGGGAATTATGAGGCTTTTCTTCATCCGCAAGTAAACATAATCCCATTTACATGTGCGCCGTAGATACTGATGCGCGAGTCACATGTATAATGCGCACTGCGTCTCCTGCAGTTGTGCTGTATTCATTTACGCCTACGCTTATCTGTATTAATTCATGATGTGAAGAGGCCCGCCTATTTGGTGTTGATCAAAGTATAATCTAAAATTTATTTCACCTTTGAGTTTTCATTTATGTTATATATTTATGCAGGTTATACAATCGACTTGAAGAAGTAAAACAAAGAAAGTTGGAGAAAGATAGACAAGAACAATATGCTGTGTACAGACAAAAGAGGAAAGATTTTGAACAGAAATTACAGAACCGACTCAGCAAGTGGGCCAATCACAAATCAGATGACTGAACTTTCATCCACACCCCTCTGACCCCCACCCCACTGCCTATAGGCCTTGAACTTTTTATATTGACTATGTAGAACTTGTGTGCTGCATATATATGTGATCTTCCACAACAAACCACAAACACCCAGAAAAGTTTCCTTGTCAATTTCGTTGGATTGCATGCATATTAAAAAAGGACATTCTGGTGAATTTTGAAATTTTGTTTTAATTCCCTTCCCTGAAAAATTATTTCTTGATTTAAGATAACTTGGAAGCTAAAGGTATGGATTTTTTCTCAAGTCTGCAAAATTGCCAGTATGCAATTTCTGAAATGTATAATATGGAGAGATATTGTATAATAAATATGTACAATGGATACATGTACTTATATTAGTACTTTGTACGGAAACAGAAAATCATTACAAAGTTTGTTTTATTTTTGATTTGTAAATCCAACTCGTATGTATTTCTGTTAAAGGGACTGGCCTAGAAAGTTCTTCCCACATTTTTTTTTCATCTGCATATTTTTTTTTACATGAATCAATGTAAAACGTTTATAGTAATATAACCTACCAGAAATTTTCCATGATTTTGAAGAATATTGGAGAAAATTGCAATTCTTTACCAACTTAGATAATTTGTGCCACCAGCATCAAAAATGGTGTGAAAACAGTAGTGATTATAGTTTCAAATCTTTAAAAAATCTTGTTTCTACACCTGTGATGGGTAAAAAAATGTTTTTGATGAAGTTGTTTCTCTTTTGACATGTATTAAATTATCTCCAGGAGCTTTGTTTGATCTTTTATCTGGTAAATCCATCTGAGGTAGCGTTTAGGGTTTAGAAAACACAGGATAGTCACACAACCATCACATAATGATAGTGCAAACATTAGGAGATTGAATTTGGTTGCATATGGCCATTTTGATTTCATACGGCCACAAACAATTTCATATGGATTTACTGAATCCAAAATAGTTTCTCCTAGCTGCTTATCCTATTCAGTGAATCTAAACCAGCAAGAATCTTTGTAGTCTATTTTGATTCAGAGGATAAAAAAGGACTTACCAGTGAAAATGTTAACATTTCATTCAAACCATTTGCAAAAAATTAAAGATGTTTACTGGTTTCTTTCATCTGAATAGGCTAAGCAGCTGGCAGAAACCATTTTGGATTCATTAAATCCATGTGAAATTGTTTGTGGCCGTATGAAATCAAAATGGCCATATGCAACCAAATTCAATCTCCTAGTGAAATCAATTATCTCTCAATTTGAGCCATTTCTGTGAAACTTTGTGTATTTTTTGGATTTTACTACACTTTTAAGCTTTATTTAGAGCATGTCCATAAGTTTTTAATTCTATTAAAGTGGATTCTAGGCTAGTCCCTTTTAATATGGAAAACTAATTCCATCACATTGAAGTATTTGATTTAATCACTGAATTGATAAAAATATAACAAAATCATTGGTTGATGGCAGATATTGCTGTATCGTATAAAACTTTAAAATTCTATATGATACAAAATCTTCTATGTGATACAAAAAACTCTGTATCATACAGCTCCTTTACGTCAACAATTGATTCCTACAAATACTCATACTACTCTCGCACAGTCAAGATATTTTTTTTTTATGGAACCAACTGCCAGCAGCTGCTGTATGTGCTTCATCAACATCAGCCTTCCGTCTAGCCATCCTTCCTACCGTACCATCAGTGTTTCGGTCTTCTGCTGCATGGTAACTGTCTTCTTTAGACCAATCCAAGTTTTTAGCTCACCCTTAGTTTGATTTATTTCTTCACTGGTTTTTGCAACTATGTTATAGCTGCAAAGGGATTATAGCACAAAGAACCAAATTTGAGGTTATTGTGCACAATTTGAGTGGCTTCAAGTGGATTATTCTCCCGGAGTAGATACCCCTTCCCCCCACCCTTGAGCAATCAATAATTGTAAACATTCTATACTTACAGACTTTTGTCTATTGACCAATTTTGGTAAATAAATAAACAAATTGGAAATAAATGTTTGCAATCTTGATATTGATAATGAATGACCTTTGATTTTTATTATCTATGAATAGATTTGAAGTTGAATGTCATCAATATTGTATATCCAGGTATTTGTGCAGCAAATTATGATACTTGGTAAGTATTTTACTTTCTTACTTTTCTTAACCAAGTGGATATTTGCTAACCTGCTAAACTAGTAAGATTTGTAATTGCCAAGACTTATTGCGGCAGGAAATCTTACTACATGTATATAAATAGATTTCTAAATCCTTGAATGTTTATAGCTTTAGTGCAGAATTGCTCTTTTGTCAGTGAAAAATCTCAGTGGTACTTATATTAGGCCAAGAAAAAATTGTTTGATTGTCCATAGATAAATTTAAATAATTTGGTTGAACAGTTATAATTAGGATTTTTCTTTCTTATTTAAAAGCTCCCTGGAAATGTATAAAGTCCACCTTCTAAAAAAGCTCCCTGTAAATTGCGTCCAGAATATTCAAACAATCATGCTTCAATACAGTCCGTGCGTATTTGTAATTCAGAATTTTAATCAACTGACAAAAGCTGACGCATGACGTTTATTATGACTGGTCAATTTTCCCCAATGACAAGAATTTGGCGTGACAATCGCAGTAATAACTAATCACATCCAACTGCGTGAAATTCAGATGGTCGCATATGGCAGGGGTGTGATTTGTCTTGATTTCAAGACTTTTTGTAATAAATCCCTGGATTTTTTCATGAGTAAATCGATAGAAAAACTGATCACACAAACTGGAAAAAAGCATGATAAAGGAATTTTAATCTGAAATTGCCTCTGAAATGATGTTTCCTGCAATATTTTTTAATGGATAGAAACCCCCTGGCTTGGACTCCCAGCCATGAAGACGCTCCGCTCGCATTGCTCGCTTCGCTCTATTACATTCTTCCAAGACTTTTTTAAAAACCTCAATCACAGCCCTGATATGGTGCATGGTACTATTGTTGTTAGATTTAATTTGTGAACGCGTGTTGATAGGAAGTACGCAGTGATCCCTGACGCGAGCGTATATTTTCAAGGTTGTTTAGTTCGCGTGTACGCACAAGCCTCTGAGTACGCGTTCACGAATTAAATCCAACAACTATACTTGACAACACGCGTCAATGAGTAAAAACCCTGCAAAACAGGGAACTCATTTAGAAGATTGTCTCTATGCATAGGCCCTACGTAATTTAGGCTAAATTATGCTAATTTCAACTATATTTATGTCAAAATGAATCCACAACATTTAAAACAACTAAAATGTTTAACACAAACTTTTAAAATACATTTATTTACATCTTTAGAATTAAAATTTGGGAAAACAATACAGGAGTTTTGAAAATTAGGGTTGATATAAGATCTTTTGTACAGAAAATTAAAAAAAAATGCAACTGTTTTTCTGATTATAAAAAAAGGGTTGGTCAGATGATGATTATCAAATAGTTTTTTACTCTTTTGCCTGCAAGAGGTGGCTGCTTATTTGAATGCTTTAAAGCAAAATGATAAACATATTTCAAGGTGTTTTTCATGACCTTTGTCAATATTTTAGAATTCAATTTTAGGATTCAATCCACGTTTGGCATATTAATATTGCATGATTACGGGCAAGAATGAACCACAAGTCATAACTTTTGACAAGTTTCACTCGGGTGCCTGGAGAGAGGATCGAGGCACCCAACTTTGGTTTTGTTTGGTGTGCGGCCTGATATCTGAAACCCTAGTGTAGTGGCGGTGTCTAGGGAACAGAGGTTTGCTCTGAAAAGGGGTCCAACTGAATTGACCAAAAAAAAGACAAAATTGAGAACCAATTTTTTGGCTAAATTTGGGTTCTGGAAGTAAACATTTCATAAATTTTGCTTAAAATGGGACTCTTGGGAACTAAATTTAAAAAAAAATGTGGCTTGGGAACTGAAACTTTTTGAAAATAGGGCTTGTTATGTGTACAAAAGATTGTTTTTGAAAAGGGAGTCTAGGGAGCAGCAGACAAGGCGTGAAAAGTGTGTCTTGAGGCCTTTCTAGGTCAGTGCCCCACGCCCGTCTAGGGTGTAGTTCATCATGTATATTTTATTTTTTCTTCCATCTTTCTACATTTTTAGCTGCTCCAGGAAACAAACAACCAGGAGTAAGTTGCTAACATGGAATCTGAAAAGCAGCAAGGCAAGTTTCTGATCAGGCCAAAAAATAAATTGTTTGGTTGTCCTCAGCAATTTTGTAAACAAAATGAAAACAACAAATTAAAAAAAAATATTTTCAAAAGATCAAAATTCTCAAAGAAAAAAAACTTTATTGGAAATCAGGCGCGGTTTACTTTTGTACAGTGAAAACTTTTTTCCCAGTTTTGAAAAATAGGGGGGGGGGGGGGGAAGAACAACAACAACAAAAAAATCGGCCTCATTCATGCATTGTAACTTTTTTTTCATTATGAGTGTTTCAGTCAAAGTTAGCAGACAAGTTGGTTTGATCTGTACAATCATGTAATAGCTATTTCAGTATGTACTAGTTATAATGTTAAATACACTCCCGTTCAAAGTATTTCCAAATAATTGAAAATGTTCTAAAAACCTCTTTTTTGATCATAAACGACCTAAAATCATCAAAGATTTATACTAGTATAGGTAACTTATCTATTAAATATGAATAAATCGATGTTTGTTGTAATATTTAATCTACCATTGCCATAGAAATGGCTGATTTCATGGGCCATACACAAATACACCACAAGTACAAATCTCCTTAATTTGTAACTTATCAATTTTTCATAGCCTCATTATCTTGTAACCATGGAATATTTTTAGGTTGTAAGTTTTAAAACAAATGCTCAGAAATGTATGTAAACTCATTTTTTAAATGTGCAGACTGAATAGTAATTACAAGCCATATTTTTCAAATGCAATGAATGCAATTCCGGATGAGTTAGTTCGATAATTTTACAATATAGACTCTGAAAAATCGGATAAACGCTTTTTGAGATATCATAGCTGAATAAAGTTTTTGTGCGGAAATACTTTCGAGGTGGGAGTGTCTGCTACAATGAAAAAGAAACTGCATAGCTTACTTCGTTCTTGTAGTATTTTTACTTCATCATATAGTTTGTTTCACACCAATGATTTTTTATTACAGAATGGGAGTTCACTTACAGCAAGGGGTTTCAAGTAACTTCTGAGGTGAAGGACTGTTTCGATAAAAACGGATTTATAATTGTCAGGTGAGTGACCAATCATGGCATGGACTTGAAATTGAGAGTGGGAGAGACGTAGAGAATGGCAAGAATTCAAGAGGCTAAGTGAAATGGATAAATTGGTTTCCGGTAACATGTTTTTAAAATTTTCGAGAAAGATGTGTGTGAATCGTGCCTGCTTCTCCTTCCACCGTATATATCTTGCAAGTTATTCCATTTAGGAGTACAATATTTGCAGTTCCATACACCAGTTATAGCAGTCAACTTAGCTCAAACGGTAAGGAGGTTGAGTGCAGTGCGGAAGGCCCCAAGTTCGAACCCCGCTGGTGTCAAAAGTTGAGTATGCTTGACGTTTCCTTGGACAAGGAACTGATCTGGGAAGCGATGGTGCATATGTGGACTGATCAATATTCAGTGCCCCTAGTGGTTGCAGAACCTGAAATTATGCTTGGTGTGGAATGGTGCTTACTTGTAAACCTGTAAAGTGTGCAGAGGCTATGTGGTAGCAAATCTGGGATGTACCCCACTATGAATCCCCAATATTTTATTTTTTTAATTTTATTATAGGGCATATGTCTATGGTGTCTTATGCCATTGAGGATAATATTCGGCTTTCAAAATTTTGCCATTATAGGGTCTTTTTCAGAGGGGCTCAGATGCAGGGGGTAGCAATTTATGTGCTTATAGTAAACCCTGGGACAAACAGCCCTCAAACAAAAATGGAGTTGGGGAGGTCAATTCTTGTCTGAGAAAGTAAGGGACATAATCAATTTAGACCCAAGCAACTCGCCCGAGCCGAGCAAGGAAGAGCCGAACTTTTTGACTCGAGCCAAAATACCTGGATCGAGCAACCATTATAAATAAGATCCTTTTGTACGTATATTGACCATTATATGACTTGATTTTTTGCCACAGATGAGCAAAATGCAAAGATAGGACCACTTGGCTTCATGGCTCGGGCGGCCCAAGCAATCGCTCGTCTCTATATTAGTTGTCCCTTAATAATACAAAAAAATCTTTTAAATTCGCTATTTTCTGCATACAGCAGCGCTCTCTTTTGAGTTACATTCTTAAGGGGTGTAAGCACCTTACTTAATGTGACATTTTTGCAAAAATTTTTTGTACCATAACTTTTGAACAAAGTGCTTAAAGTTGATAAAAGTATACATTTCCAGAAAGGAATTTTCACAAGGAACGTGATGGTGATGTTGATTTTTGATCAAAAATCACATTTTTTAAGAAAATCACAAAAAAACACATTTTTTGGCCATTTGGACTTCCAACCAAGCTAAAAATAACATTTTTTTAAAATCTATCCTAGGGATGAGAATTTTAATTTTAAACACCCACTCGGATGTTGCATCATTTTTATGAAAATTCTTGCAAAAACTTTGTTACCTTTCCTATGTTAGAAATGTACTTTGAATTTATGGGGACATATACATTTTCTTGGTCTTGATTTGGGTTGCCAAACAATAAATTTGGAATTCATCATTAGGCCAAAAAAAAATAAAAATATATGTATGTTTGTTTGCCCACTGCTGCGACGGACCCTAAATTTGGGTCGGGCATTTTATTTTTTTTCATCAAACATGTAAAATATGAAAACTCAATATTTTTGATGGAAAACATAAAATGTAGCAGTTTAAAGTCACATTTAGTACAGTAGAAACTCATTATAACGAAATCTGATATAAGAAAAGCCCTGTTATAAAGTAGTAATTTTCCTGTACCATTTTACTAATTTCTTTTGTTTTTTATTGTTTTAAAAATCCTGATATAACGAAATTTTAGATATAAAGAAGTATTTTGTCTGTCCCCAGCAACTTCGTTATACAATGTAATGAGTTTCTACTGTAGTATAAAATGCATATTTCCTCTAAATAATGACCAACAATCTTTGATTAAGCCCTGCATTTTCTTGGTATTCATGGCAAAATCCATGGAATTTCATCATTCTTTTAAATAAATGTGAAGAGTAAAAAAAAAAAAGAATAGAGCAACCGACCGACCGACCCAAAATTTAAATTTTTCCACTGGAGGGCAAACAAACGATTTATTTTTTAGGCCTTATGTATATCTTATGAAAATTTTAGATAAATATGTTCAAATGAAATGTGGTATCATCATGCACCAATTATCTTATCTGTTTCTCATAAATCAGAGGATTACTTGACAAAGATGAGATGAACAAAGTGAGGTCAGCTACAGCCAGCAAAGATTGTTACCCTTCCTCAGTTAGAAATGTACTTGGAATTTATGGGGACATACATGATTTATTTTCTTGGTCTTGATTGGGGTTGCCATACAATAAATTTGGAATTCATCATTATGGATATCTTTTGAAATTTTTAGATAAATCTGTTCAAATGAAATTTCGTTCAGTGGAAACTCGTTATAACAAAGTTGATGGGAACAGAGAAATTGCTTCTTTATATCCAAACATTCGTTATACATCAAGAGTTTTGACTATAATAAAAAACAAAAGAAATTAGTATAATGGTATAGGCAAAATTCTTCTTTGTAACAGGGTTTTCCTTATATCAGATTTCATCATAATGTGTTTCTACTATATCATCATTGTATTAATTATCTTACCTGTTTCTCATAAATCAGAGGATTACTCGACAAAGATGAGATGAACAAAGTGAGGTCAGCCACATCCAGCAAAGACTGGATATCAAAGAATACTTGTAGGCAAGATGATGGGGGTGGACGGGCTATCAATTTGTGTTTGTGGGACCATCCTGGAAATGATGTCCTTGGTTTGGTGGCTAGGAGTCGTAAGATGGTTGAAACTATTAGCCAGGTGAGTGTCATTGTGTAAATAAAGCAAGGGACATCAAAACAAAATTAGTTTAACACTTAAGGGGGGGTCCATATGGACCCTGGATTTTGTTTTTCGCGTAAAACACGAAAACGCAACTTAACCAAATAAAGCTGTTTTTGTCTCGCCTGAAAATTTTTCAGGAAGAGACATACCATTCCTTAAAAATGTCCGCCGTTCGCCGTCCACATTTCTTGTCCGGGGCAAATCTCGGAAACCGTATGCCCTATGTTGATGATATTTGGTGAGTAGATAGGGTACGTTGAAGCTGAACTGGCGCTGCGTACAATTTGAACGCAAACTATGCATACAAAGTACCTAATTTGCATAACTAATGCGTAATTTTTAATTTTAAGTATATCTCCTAAACCGTAAGGGCTATGGTAATGAAACTTGGTGACATGAAGGGGTTCGGGATTAGCACACACGACGCGCTTTTTAGGGGGTGCGGTGAAGGTCATTCAAGGTCAAAAGGTCATTTGTGGTCAAATTTTTAGAATTGTTCATAAAGTTGACCTGAGGTCATCCGAGGTCATTTTGAGGTCAAGGTTATAACTCATGAACCCCTGACCCCACATGGATTAAACTTAGACCATAGAAAGTACTTGACCCAAGGGCAATGTCAGTCAAGGTCACTGGGTCATCTGAGGTCAAATTTCCAAAATTGTTCACAAAGTTGACCTGAGGTCATCCAAGGTCATTTTGAGGTCAAGGTCATAACTCATGAACCCATGACCCACAGGGATGGTCTATTAAACTTAAACCATAGAAAATGCTTGACCCTAGGGCAAGGACAGTCAAGGTCATAAGGTCATCTGAGGTCAAATTTCCAAAGTGGTCAAATTGTATGACCTTTTTCCATTATGATGGATGATAAAGTCGGCGATCAACAAAGTAGGCGATTAACAGAGTAGGCGGTCGATAACACAGGTGAGACTACTGGTTCGCGAACCATCTTGTTTATAATTGTCAAGGTAGGGGTTGCGATGTTTTGGTGCAAAAAAAATTCAAATCGGTTGCTTCGTTTTTGAGATAATCAGCATAAGCTGGTAGAATGATGGTGCTCCTGAAGTTTTGTTTTGTCCCTAAAACCGAAATGAAACAACTTTGTAAAATTTCTATTCCAGCAATGTATTTGTATTTATAATCTGCTACAGAGTGTCCACGAATGATTTATACCCGATTATCGGATTTTTTTGTGGAGCAGAGGTTGATGTTTCGGTCAAATCTTGTTAATTTTCAAAGTAAACATGTCTTTAGCTTTCTGAAGAATTTTGAATTTTTCAAATCGCATGTTCCAGTGGAATGTTATAGAGATTTTTCCAAACAGGGTATATTTTGTGAATTGTAAATTTGAAATCGGAGAAATTGTCGAACTTAAACATTCAATTAAAACCTACTACACTGACACCCTTTACTTTCTCTAAAGTTAAAACATGAAATACAATTTAGGTTTTATTTATTGGCTGTGATGGATGTAGGATATAAAGGGTGTCCTTAGGAAAAGAAATGACGATTTTGGTTTCGGTTGAATAGCTTTACAATAGCCAGTACAAATAATGTAAGTTGTTACATGTACTCACCTAAGGGAAACCCACCTGGAAACTTTACATTTGACCATGTTGACATTGCTAATTACAACCGAAGTTAGTTTAAATGGCTATTATGGGTAACAACTCAATATTAGGATCAGAATTTGTCGATGGAACTGTGATTCCTCAACTTGCCCGCCAAAATGGTATCCTGCTCCATTTCTGATTAAGTCTATCTCGCTAATCTGAGTATGAATAGATTCAGAAGTCTGCAAGGTAATGCTTTTTTAGATCTTAGAAAATTACAAAAGCAAAGAAAGAATATTTGAATTTGGTCAAGTTGTATTCATTACACTTTACAAACTTTAGTAAGTTTGCATGTTACACGTATTTATTCGTATTATACCCGCATTTTATAGATCAAAACCACGTTTTCATCATTTTTCAATTACGTCATCATGCAAAACAATGAAGCATGGTATTTTGATGAAACTTTTGGAAAATGTAGAAGACTTATCCACTATTGTAGGAAAGCTGTTGATTTTTTGAAACTGGGTATAAATCATTCGTGGACACTCTGTATTAAGAGTCAAATTTCATGAAGTTCCTTTGCGAAAGCAGATTTCCAATTTTTGGTGGGAAATTTTTCTGAAAAAATTACAATTAAGTTGAATAAGATATTTGGCCGCCATTTTTGTAATGGAATGACTGATTTTTATAATTATTTTTTTTGTTTCATGTGAATTGTATTAAGTTGGTGTATAAATGTGTACAGTTTTAAAGATAAATAATGTGGAGAACATTGTTTTTAAAGCAATCAAAATCCAGGGTCCATATGGTCTCCCCTTCCCTTGTGCACTAGCGGGATTCTAAAGCACCTTTTGCACTTAAGTGTTAAGGCTTGTATAGTGATTGTAAACTGTAGGGTTGGCCCGTGTCAGCGGTACATATACGCGTGGAATGGCGAAGGGTTCAAAGGGTTAAAAAGAAATGGTCAGCCATACATGAACCAGAAATAGTAGACTCAAGTGTCCAGAAGAGTGGAGAGTTGGCTTTGTGTTTTTTTAAGGTAATGGACGATACAACTTTTTCTGTATTTTTTCCAGTTATTAGGTGGTGAGGTATATCACTATCACGCTAAACTAATCATGAAGCAAGCCCACACCGGTGGAGGCCATGCTTGGCATCAAGATTATGGGTAGGTTGATTTGGGGTTTACACGTAGACTTTCAGAAATAAAGTGAATCTTGAATTCATGTTAGTAAATCCCACAGAGGGGGTTCTATAAGGCTGCGATCACATAGAAGTATATGTATTGGTATACGGTATACATTATTCGCTATTATCCCTGTTAATTTCAAATATGAGTGTCTCCCCCACAGGAGCATATAGCGAATACCGGATACTTCTATGTGATCGCAGCCTTACAGTGACATATGTGCCTGCCTTTTGGGGTGAGTTTTAACAGATTTTGGCATAACAATTAGATGGACATTCCCTAAACTGGATGTATTTTTAGAGGTCTGCTCAGAAAGCACTCATTTTAGTAAAATTTGGTGCATTTCTGTCAAAATTGGTGTACTGATTGGCAGGTTTTGAGTCAAAATAGGTTCATGCATTGCATAAAGATGCCCCAATTTTAAGTCAAGCAGGCTCAAACATGTCGCCAGTTTTTAAAAGTACTTTCATAAATCCAAGCCAAGCATATCTCCGTCCAAATCCATGCAGTTGTTGGTTTCCAAAAGAGCTGATCAAGCTGGGTCAATTCTATCTAGTGCTGTCGATGTTTAATTTGCTTAATGTTTAAACAGAATTCACTCGGACCGGTTAAACGTTCAACCGAAAGCTTTTATGATCTTCTACAATTTAGCATGATCATAATAATGAATTGTCTGGCTTGATCTATGAAAACAAATTTGGGGAATCAGAATGCAAGTGGGGATTAAAATATAAGAAGGCAGTCTTTATAAACAGGCGTTTTGCAATGTTTCGTCATAAAATGGAGAAATCAAAATGCACATAGTTTGGTTTACTAAAGGATTCAGTCAAATATGAACCATATTTCTTTCACTTTGCTTATGTTTTCTCATGATTTTATGATTTATTATATACTGACGTTTTTTCTTTCAACAAAATCTCTAAACATTTAATCAGTCGCCGTCCATTTAAACCTATAGTATTGACAGCGTTAGTCAATTCCAAGTCTTGATCCAGGTGAGCGTCGTGCGAGTCGATCAACGGGAAATGAGTTTGAGCTTTAAACTTTGGATCCATTTGGGACTCACTTAGCATAATGCTAAATGTTTTTAGGAAGATATGGATGTGTGTTTATATAATCAAAATATTTTGCCTATAACTACAGAAATTAATAAAAAAATGAATATTTTTGGGAATATTTTTAGGTCGAAAGGCTATTTTTGGCTGAAATGACATTTCACTAGACCCCCAAACTCAGTTTAACCCTAGTTCTACGAAAGGGGGGGGGGGTTGCATTAACCCCCCAACTTAATTTTTTTTCTGCCGTTAAAAACTCTTCGCGCGAGGCGACTTGGTGTACCTCTAAGTTCATCCTTTCCGCTTATTCTAAAAATTTCGACCCTACAACCTTCAGGGAGATACAGTGTCCGTTCAAAGTTTGGAGGTCGTGGTGTATCTCCGTGATTCTAACAATGCACTTTTTAGTCAATTATACATAAGGTCTCGACTTGGAATCAATGAATGTGAGAGTCATGGGTTCGATCGCTGCTGGACATTATTTCTCTTTCTTCTTCTTTAATTTTATTTCAA
>JXSR01S010604.1:27258-37491 GCA_000969725.1 Ophiothrix spiculata
ATTGGTATCAAGGAGGATGTCTCTATCCTAACATGGGGTCAGTGTCAGTGGCAATAGATAAAACCTTCCCTGAAAATGGATGTCTACAGGTAAGATTCACTGATATTGGTACCAAGGAGGATGTCTCTATCCTAACATGGGATCAGTGTCAGTGGCAATAGATAAAACCTTCCCTGAAAATGGATGTCTACAGGTAAGATTCACTGATATTGGTATCAAGGAGGATGTCTCTATCCTAACATGGGGTCAGTGGCAATAGATAGAACCTTCCCTGAAAATGGATGTCTACAGGTAAGATTCACTGATATTGGTATCAAGGAGGATGTCTCTATCCTAACATGGGGTCAGTGTCAGTGGCAATAGATAAAACCTTCCCTGAAAATGGATGTCTACAGGTAAGAAGTTTCACTGATATTGGTATCAAGGAGGATGTCTCTATCCTAACATGGGATCAGTGTCAGTGGCAATAGATAAAACCTTCCCTGAAAATGGATGTCTACAGGTAAGATTCACTGATATTGGTATCAAGGAGGATGTCTCTATCCTGACATGGGATCTGTATCAATGGCTATAGATAAAACCTTCCCTGAAAATGGATGTCTACAGGTAAGATTCACAGATATTGGTATCAAGGAGGATGTCTCTATCCTAACATGGGGTCAGTGTCAGTGGCAATAGATAAAACCTTCCCTGAAAATGGATGTCTACAGGTAAGACTGGTAAGTTTCACTGATATTGGTATCAAGGAGGATGTCTCTATCCTAACATTGGATCAGTGTCAGTGGCAATAGATAGAACCTTCCCTGAAAATGGATGTCTACAGGTAAGGTTCACTGATATTGGTATCAAGGAGGATGTCTCTACCCTAACATGGGGTCAGTGTCAGTGGCAATAGATAAAACCTTCCCTGAAAATGGATGTCTACAGGTAAGATTCACTGATATTGGTATCAAGGAGGCTGTCTCTATCCTAACATGGGGTCAGTGTCAGTGGCAATAGATAAAACCTTCCCTGAAAATGGATGTCTACAGGTAAGATTCACTGATATTGGTATCAAGGAGGATGCCTCTATCCTAACATGGGGTCAGTGTCAGTGGCAATAGATAAGATAATTTTGGTATTATATCGACAAATCTTACAAATAAAAATGTGAATGCGGTATTTTATGGTAAAATTTTATTGTGCGCATGCAACAAGAAATGGAACTTGTGTCTTTTTGCCCGATACAAAGTTAATAATTGTTTTCTAGTTCAGTCATGAATTTTGACGTTTTAAAATGGTTCCATGACATTTTGTAAGATAATTCTGTGATTATATTGATAGATCTTACGAGGATCTCACAGGGCTGGGCGAGTTGACCATGTCAAAATTGGAGAGCAATTTGGAGTGGACCCACAGAGAATGAAGTTCTACCAAGAGAGACATCAATTACTTTATGTGGAAATGGAGCCTGGGGATGCCGTCTTTTTTCACTGTAAGCAGTCATATCGTTTTAAGGCGTACAATTTTAGTCATTTCTGGACATTCAGCCGTTTTTACACGAGACATACTGCCCAGGATCTTGTTCCTTTATAAAATTTTACAACATGTATGCTCTTGAAGATAGTGGACAAAGCAAGGGGTAGACCACTGGCACCCTCCTCAAAAAAGTCTTACATTTGGCCAACTTACCTTGTAAAGAAAAGAAGCACAAAAGGGAAAATTGGAAACAGGGGAAAATGGGATAACTTTGTTGGGGGAAGATAAGTCGGTTGCTCTGCTCACCCCAACAAGCTTGTCATAAGGAAGGTTTTTCTGGCCTAACAGGAAAAAAGAGGAGAAATTAAAAAAAAAATTAAAGATAAATGAAATAAGAATAAATTGTAAAGCTAAAAAATCTATTTGTCATTAACTCATGTTAATTTCACATCATTTTAGGTAACATAATACATACAGCTCCACAGAATAACAGTGATAGTCGGCGATGGGTCTTCATAGTTGGGTACAACAGAGCTGATAATAGTCCAGCCTTTAACTCGCCACATCCCACGTATACACCTATTAACATGGTAAGTATCATTTTACCTATTAACATGGTAAGTATCATTTTAACCCTAACCCTAACAAGGGGAAATTTATGATCCAGTTATCAACCTCAAGGTCACCTCTATCAAAATTGAGTTATTTAGCTAGAATGACTCCTTGACTGGTGTATGTTACAATCCCAAAACCATTCTTTCAAATGTGCTTGCATATTTGAGAAAAGTGCGAAAATGTGTCGTTTTCTAATTATTGCTTGGCCCCCAAATTACGTACAGCACAGTAGCCTATAGGGATTTTTAAAGTGCTGAAAAGCTTGTAACTTGAAAACGAATAGTCTGAATCAAGTGAAATTTTCAGCATATATTTATGTTGTACTCTTCTTTGTATGCATTTATTAAGATAATAGGTAGGGTCAATGTCACATGACATCAGAATCATGAATTGCACCTTTAAGACCCCCTGCCATGTGGTAAGCCATAAGATATTACTCTACTATGGCTAGCTATGTACCCTTCCCCTAAACAGCTCCACAGAAACAATAACAGTGGTGCATTTGTCTTCACAAAGTGTGATATCACAGCTGGTAACAGTCCAGGGGTGTATTTCACAAAGAGTTATGAATGTTCGTAGGTATTGCAAACCGTTTGTAAGTGCTGAGATACTATCATAAAGTTACGAACAATCGTAAGTTTATTTCACGAAAGACTTACGATTAAATGCATTTGTAAATATCTTTGTAAGTCTACGATCATCTTTTAGTCATTGTAAGTATTATAATGATCATAAATTTAGAATTCATTATGACTAGGGTTTATTTTGCAACAAAATGAATTAAATAGTAAAGTAGATGAAAGTGGATGTTTGCACAAATAATGCCATAGCTCTTTAAAGAGCGTGATTGCTGTTGAATATAATTCAGTAATTACGCATGTTTTAGAAACCTACGAACTTGTGAAATATACCCAGCACTTTTTACAGTCACTATCCATTACAATTATTTGTATCTTAGTTCATTATAGCTCAAATTACTTACATACCGTAACCTTTTGTGAAATGATTCTTACGATCATATGTAGCCATAATCGGTTTTAGCCTTATGAATGTACTTACGAATTGAACTTACGAACACCTATGTGAAATACACCCCTGCTTTATTATAGAAAACTAAAATTGACGCTAAATACAAAATATGCGCTAAATTGTTTAAAATACTTGTTATTTAGCGATCATTTTTGGACTTAGCGACCATTGTTAAACGTAAGTCAGATCAGCCACAGGTCTAGCGTAGCCTAGCCTAACCCAGTCTGATATTAACATGATATGAAGTGTCAGTCTTGAAAAAATGCCAAATACAGCATGAGTATGTTCAAACCCAGAGGTTCATTAGATGGAGATTCAAAACCTATGCCTTGTCTGATCTAAACCTCTTTACCAGTACCTTTTACGGTGTTTCATGTATATTGACTTTTTGACAGGTTGATAATGATGCCATCAAAGAATGCGAGACTTTGGTCGACTTTGAAGGCAAGAAATTTTACCAACCCAGCTACTGAATATGCATGTGTAACAATAAGGGCTGTCATCGGGACAATTTTTTTAAGTTCACATGTCAACATAAATTTATTATGATGTTTGACATAACCCATTATGCAGTAGCCCCGCGGCAGTCACATTAAGTTCGAGATACCAGATGCGGAAAGAGGCAATACATTTCATTATGTAATTTTGTTAAGTAAATATCGTGTGGCATTATTATTATTGTAATTTATCATAAGAGAGAAAAGATTAGTTATTTTGAAATATTTGATTGACATGTTGGTTGTTTCCTTTACTATCAGTCTTTTCTGACTTTTCTTAAAGGGACAAGCCTAGATTCCACTTATAATGAAAAACTTAAGGAAATGCTGTAAAGCTTAAAAGTGAAGTAATATCCAAAAAAGTGCAAAAATCTACACATAAATGGTTCAAATTGAGAGATAACTAATTTTTCTTTGATGGTGGTGTGACTATCTTGTGTTTTCTGAATCCTAAATTTAGTACCTCATATCTGAATTTACCAGATCAAAAATCAAACAAAGCTCTTAGAAATAATTAATTTTAATATATATTGAAAGAAACAATTTCATCAAAAATAGTTTGTTTAAAATAGGTCAAAAATTGTCATTTTGGTGGCAGTGGTGGGATTTGTTTGCATTTTTTGACGTATTTTTGGCATTTGTTTTATATAAAACTAAGATAAAAATCAAAAATTTGAGAAAACCCTTCCTTGAAAATTGTTTCTAAATTCCAAAAAGCAAAAAGGTACAAAATTTATTAGTATTTCCAGAAATTTTGGGGCAAAAAAAACCCCCCAAACGTTTTTTGGCGTTTTTTGCAAAAACTTTCAAAAACTAATATCATCATCATGTTCAGGGTAAAAATCTAAAATGTATACTTTTATATAGTTTATGCAATTAGTTTGAAAGTTAGATTACAAAAAACGGTTTATGCCATTTGAAGGTCTACCCAAGCCTTAAGTTACCTTTGTTTGCTGTAGAGCTAGTTGAATTATGCTAAATAGACTCTCTGAAATTATATAGAGGCTCACTCTCTGTAAATTGTTAATACCCTGGTCACATAAGCCGCAAGAAGCCGCAATGCCGGTATGACATCGGTATGACACCGGTGAATGATTGCGATGCCCGGTCGGACACCGGTGGTTATGTGACCATAACTGAAGACATCGTATACAAACCGCAAGGTTTTAAGTCAGAATTAAATTCTTGTGACATGCTCCGGCGTCTTTACGGCTCTACAGACACCGCTCGGACCCTGGTCGGACACGGGCCGGTGTCCGGTTGGCGTCTGTTGAATTGACACTGTAAACACATCGTAACCTTGCCGCAAGGTTATGTGACCAGGGTATCAATAATGTTTATTATAAGGATAATATACTCTTAAATATAATTGCATATTTATAGATGCACCTTTTACTGATAGAGTAATAAAATATGTACGCATTTTGTTGTATAATTATGGACTATGATAATAGGATTAAAAAAAGTTTCATAGTAAATACTTTATAAAAACACTTCATCTAATGCAATAGAAAGCTTTATAACTCCTAGTAAATCAAGACTGAATTCCGATTTCAATGTATTGTGATAGTACTCAGGACATTTCTCAGAAAGTTGATGCATTTTTGCTAAACAGTTCCCATCATAAGACTTCATTGATTCTTTTAGTTGTGATAGATCCTTTTCATCCAACCACTTCTGAACGGCTTCTGTTGTCCACTCAGCAGATATGGAATAAGCAGTTTTGGGTGGTATATGGGTGGGCGGGTTTGTCTTTTTATCTTTATGTGTTTCAGGTGTTCTTTCAGTAGCAGTTGGTTTTGATTTGTCAGGTACTCTGTCAGAAGAACTTGGATCTGGTAAGCTCATACCTGTAATCAAAATATTGTTCAATGTTAAAACTTGCTAACACAAAAAGCAGCATATTTACTTTCAGTCGTGGTATTTCATTTTTTAAGCACGTTGGGATTTTGCCTGTCTTCTAGTACTAATGATATCGATTTTACTTTCCCAAAACTTTTTGATTTAACTGTGGCATTAGGTTATGATATGTTTTGTAATTCTGTGGCCTTTTATATATGTTTTTATTGCTTGCAAGCATGTTATTGAACTTATAAATATGGAACTGGTGGTGGTCTACTGTCAGCCTGTGATATTTTATTTATAAATATTCTACTACTGGTGGTGGTAATACTGGACATGTGGTGATGGATTGGAACATTAATGTTACAAAGTTCTTATAGTAGTGGATTAGAACACCTGTACTCAATTGTTGTGTGAAGTGAACTAGATGCTACAGTGACTGCAGTGAACATTTATATATTATGGTGGTGGATTTGAACATTTTTTCTTTTAACTTTTGGTGGTGGATGTGAACATTTGCAATTGTGTGTTTTGTAAAGTGACCGATCCTAGCGGAATAGTTGACTAGGAAAAGGAACATTCTACTCTATTAGCGGTGCACCTGAAACAAAAGGCGGGAACTCCCAGACAGGATACAGGATACAGGTACCCTTTGATATCACCTGGATGGTAGGCAGAGAGTGGGTAAACAATCTTGCTCAAGATCGTTACATCAAGTTTTGTTAATGGGGACTTGAAGCAACACTCTTTCTATCAATATTTCAACAAAGCCTTCCTATTGGCCAGATCCAGTACTTTTAGTCCATATTTTGTTTACCTAGTATGCTTGATGCTTGATTTGATAAATCCATATTCAGCATACTTTGAACTATCCTGGGATTTACAGCACAAGTTAGCAAATGGGAGGGTGAATAATTTGGTAACATGATACATGTAGTAGAAAATTATTCAACATAAAGTTCATAGAAAATTAATTCAATTTACACTTTTAAATATAAAGCAATTTTGTATGGGTCATAAAATATACTTACCAGGACCAAGTTTCCCCTTATTGCCTAGCTCCTTGACAATTGAAGGTATCTGACTCTCCAGTGTGGTTTGGTCTTTGATTTTGTAGTATAACAGCATACCAACTAGAGCTCCCAGCCAGCCATCTGGATCGTAATCATCTTCCACAAGTAAAGGGACGATGAGTTTCTTTTTCTTGTATGCATAACTTGCCTCTGTGTGTTGGAACAAAATATAAAAATGTCTATTGTTCCAAACAATCAACAATTTCAAAAGCAAGCGTATCTTAAACCAAATTTTATCAAAATTATATCCAAAATTTAAACAATGTCTGGATTGATTCACATTTTAATAATACAAATTGTACTTACTTTCTTCTTTGTGAGCATACTTATTACTTTGTTAACTATGTGTGGGAATTTGAGTGCAAAATAAGACTTGTAAACATAATGATACCAATGATACCACAAATGTACGAGACACTGTTTCTAATACAACAGTATCCATCTATTTTTTATTAGACATTGTCAGTAAGTATTAATTATATCTCAATTTTAATTTTCCAAGTAATGTTGATTATATATTAAAATATTTCTCTTAGATGCTCTTAATTTGAAGAAAGAAATAACAAAGCAAAACAAACATACAAACAAACAAAAAACTGAACATAAACACTGCCACCAACACAACAGAAGTTTTTTCTATTTGCAATTGCAGTATAAAAGTATGAAATTATTCATGTTCTTGTCATTGTAAATGAATCATTATTTCGTATGTACCTTACCCTATTTTGAGGAAAACTATACTATCAATCTTTAGATGAAGTTTAATTGTCCTCATGGAAGTACTACAAATACAAAGCATTAAAGCTTGTTCAATAATATCAAGGATTTATTTTGTTTTTTAGGGGGTGCAAGGCGTTTACAAGAGCCAAGCTCAATTGCCTTTCCTTCAAGTGCCCGTTACTTTAAACCTGTCTTGGATATACTGCTCTGCCATACCTACCTGTCCTACAGTTGTTGCTCTCCTTGTACTTGTGCGACATTGCCACCAACACAACGGCAGCCTTTTCTACTGCATTTGCCATTGCCATCAGGATATTCCCCTCTGAAATCAATCAAGTGTCAAAAATATGTTAGAGGTGCACCACAGTGGAGTTGCATAATGCTGTGTATCCTTACACTGTTTTCATGTGTGTGCCCTTGTTCCATGTTACATTGTGACGCACCACACAGAGAATTAGTTTAGAATAACATTTGTTTAGTTTAGAGGCTGTGTAGCCATAGGTTGTACCCACGGAACCCCGGGGGGGCACTCACATATGTGGACAGGATATATATGTCCGGCGGTCAAGACCCCCTTTTTCAGGCCGCCAGGCCGCTCACTAGATCCCCATTTTCAGCGTGATTCAGTTCTTTTGACCCCGTTTTTTAGAAAAACTGCAAAATTTTAGCTCTAACTGCATAAATTGCTCAGGAAATGCGAAAATTTTCAGTTCAGGAGGCTATTTATGACCAAAATTTCAGTTCACTAGACCCCAAAAATTGGTTTCAAAGGTCCATTTTTTACAGAAAATCAGTTCACCTGCCCCCAATTTCGGCGCTTCGCGCCGGACATACCTACCACTTTCAAAGTTGAGTGCCCCCCCCCCGGGCACGGAACATGTCATTGTTTCATGTTATTGTTTCATTGTGACGCCTAAGACAAATCTTAGTATTATTTGTCCCAGATGACACGGAACATATGACAAGGACACAGCCTAAGGTGCAGAAGTTAATGGTCAAACATCTTCGCACGAATCTCAAAATGGAGGATTTGCAGAACTATGAATGGTACAGTTATAACAAGGCAGGTTAATTTACCGTACTTACGCATATGTCTTTAGGTCTTTCATATTCTTGTTTTATGTGATGATTCTCTCACAGGTTAACAACACTAGTGCATGCTTCATATTAGCCTAAGTCATTGGCGGGAAAACCATAAATGTGACCCGTCATATCGAAATGTACCTTAATACCGGTGTAGCAGAATGTAAGTCCACCGTTCTAATTGTCTGGGTTGTACAGTAAAGTATAGGCTAACAACTCTCATGCAACATTAGTTTCACGCTTTACTCCGTTATGGTCTATGGAAGGCGGACTACCGTTTCAGGGGGACTATTATTCCTTTCACACCGGCATAGTAAATTACGAGATACAGGCCATTCAAGCTGAGCATATTAGTAGTCAAAAATCACTTCCAAGATTTGATTTCTACTTTCATCTGAAACGTTACCTTTGAAGTGTATTCTATCATATTAAACAGGTTCCAACATCCAAAACATAAGACAAATGTTTTAAAAACCGAGATAAAAATCCTTTCTCTATTCACGCTTAACCAGTACAGAAACTTTAAACTTGATTTTCTCAGAACTTTAGTTTTCGGAATAGATACCTTTTACCAATTCGGATGTAACTTTGTAATCGAACATCCAATAACCAAAAGCAAGGTGTCATTTTAAACTTAAAATATAATCTTTCAGATGAGACCAAAAAATCAATTTTAGTTTTGGGACCCCAAAGGTACCTTTCGATATGATGGGTCACAAATTGTTGCAACATTCAACATATTTTCTCTAAAGAGTTTAAAAGTATCCGCTTGTAAAGTTATGGGCCAAAAACTACACCTCAAGATCGCACTTTACTTCTTTGAAGTCACTGGGTAGTTATAATATGTTACGTTCTTTAACACTTTATCCAACTTCTTTGAAGTCACTGGGTAGTTATAATATGTTACGTTCTTTAACACTTTATCCAACTTTATTGAAAAGGAACAATCGCACCATTGTTATTTGCTAATTGTGATCTAAATGATTCAAAATAAGATTGATGCTGCTTGATCTAATTCCAGTATAAACAGCAACCTACCCATTTTCTCCACATCCATCCAGACATTATAGCCAGCTTTCTGTAAGGCATTCTTCACTCCAATCATCAGAGGTTGCGAATCCCATTGATAACTTATCATAATATGAGGTGCGTTTGAATCAACTTTACGTTTCACCTTAATGGCAACGTTATGGTCTTCCTGTTCTGGAACAAACTTCTCTGATTTGGCAACTTGAATTGTGCTATTGTAAAGAATGCTTTGTGGTGGTGGTGCTATGATTGCATCATTGGAAACGGAATCGGCACAGCCTCCTTTGTTTGAACTACCTTTCGAAGCACCTGAATCAGTAGTCCTTGTCTGCAGACTCTCCTCTTGTTCATCTATTTTAATTTCACCTTCATGTATCTCCCACAATGCACCGCAACATGCATCACGTAAAGCAGCAATTTTGGATGTTTTGTGATCGTTTAGAGCTGTTATGAAAAGAAACCACATTACTTTGTAAGTTATCTTTAGAAACATACACATACTAGGGGTGTTCAATATGTTCTAGTCCTGAGGTACATTGAGATGATCCATGCAGGTTTTATTAATATGGTATATAATAGTTCAACTTGATTAATGAATTCCTGAAAAGTTTCAAGTAGATATACCAGCTTTTGTTTCAATTTAGATAATAGAATAGATTAATTTTACAAAAAACTTAAAACTCGCAAGTTATAGGTTCTTACAGTAGTATTGACCTTAAAAACTGCAAAAATAACAAAACTTAACTGACATTATTCCGTAAAATAGCATGAAAAGCATTGGGCTGTAGATCTCAAAAATGTGACAGGGAGAAGATCATGAGGGAGATCTTTATTTTATCTATTTTTAACCCTTGTCTTACGTATATTTTATAACGTTTGTTACTAAC
>JXSR01S010605.1:4511-25712 GCA_000969725.1 Ophiothrix spiculata
GAAGCGACAGATATTAACGAAAACCTGCATAGGAAAGAGACTTGTGTCAACGTTAACTGACTTTAACTAATTGGGACCGGCGTAAAATTCAAAACTGCAATTCGCATGTCTACGTTGCTTGTCGTTACCTCTAATACGTCGCAATGTAAACGCACCTTAAAGGGTCTTTCAGCATTTTTTTACACAGGTTTTTAAACAGAACATTCATTTACAATTATCCAAGATCATTAAAGGGGACATGAGGCGGGTGGGTCAAAGCTCAAATTTTAAAAATCATTAAAAATCAATAACTGCCTGGGCAAGATTGTAAAATTGCATAATTACATTGTAAATCTGGTTTGCAGGAGAAGTTTCTAATAATGAATCATGATACGAATCTCTGGCTTTAATTTCATACTGACAGTTGGCAGCTCTATACTCGACAATGACATGGGAATAATTGCATCAAATCACATTAATTCTTCTTCTTCTTCTTCTTCCCTTACTGTGCATGACCTCTTCATATATAGTATATATAGAGTATATAATTAATGTTATAAGACGGATTTAATCCCGAAATCAATGTTCATATTAAGAAAAAATCTGCAATTATGTCTACATGTATCATGTGTATTGATATAGTAACGTTCTTGATCTTAAATAATCATGTTTTGCCTCTAATGTTATCCAGCGTTATTTCGTAATGGTGATATTAGTCCTTCACTTGAATGATCAACTGGAAATATGTACAAGCATAATTCTAATCAAAGAAAAGGTTTTATACATTACTACTATTTAGAAAAAAGACTTTGGTCTCTACTTCAAAGCTATACATGTATAACGAAAATATGCATTAAAGTGAGTAGAATTATTCTTTTTATATAAGTTCAGGGATTCATATGTACTTAATTTAGATTACAAATATCAAAGTAATGATTTAAAACAAACAAAATCAACTATAGCGGGGACTTGTTAAATAACAAATGTTGAAAATATGTTTCATTGTTCACAGAGGTTATCATCCAAAAAACAAGTAATGCATATTTACCTAAAGCCATCGCATGTGGTTAATGGAATCCCCTCAGAATATAATCAGCTAATGCATTATTACCAAGAATATTGGTAAACATTGACATTTGATATGAGGTTGAAATTGGCAAGAACTTAAATTATACCATTTTATTAAGTGAAATTGTTAATAGCGTTGTGGAAGTCCATATTCCGTTTATCAAAACAATTTCCAAGTGCAAGATACCAACCTGTAGATTTTACCAAACCTGTAGGTCAATCTCTGTCTGTGTGAACACGTGGACATGTTTGGATTTTAGTGAGTGGTAACCATATTATTTATATTATTGGAATATATTTCATTCTTGATATTGTTAATTTTAAACCAGCTTTAAAATGTTTTTGATGTAAGTACGATAAATCAATAGACCTTTTCAAAACACAAATTTCCGAAGCTGATTTTTCACTTTCCGGCAATTGCCGACAGAAAAAGTGAGTCTTCAACACATTTACCGGACTGTTAAGTTCGCGTTCTTGTTAACTGGTTGCGTACGAATTCGAACGTGTAATTAGCGTTAGCACTAAAGAGTCACTTTCAGTGTGATCACTTTGATGTGACTTGAAATCTTAAGCTTAATCATCCGATTTCAAATGGAAATTTCACTCTTTGTGTCGGTGAGCTTATGGTACCATCAGTCATAAATTGTTCAGAATTAGTGTGTCTAATGATGTATTGGTCTGGTTCTATTTATTTTTCACTTTTATTGAACTGAAATGCAAGAGAATTTTCGGAAAAATGTGTTAACAAAATCGTGCATTCTAATGAGCTTGTACGTGATTGGTTAAAAAAATGGCCATGAGATCAATGTTCCGGAGATTTCCGAATGGATTTTGAAAATGTATATTACCATGTCTTGATGGTGACAGCAACACGTCGTTTTAAATTGGAATCGATTCGAAATGAGTAACCACTGGCCACCGCGCATATATGGAACTTGTCGGGCCACATCACGACAATTCAGAAGCGCAAAATTCGTGGTTTTCTACCGCAGGTATAAGCAACAATCGCGACAGCTAATCTGAAACGATCCTATAAAATCGTGATTTCTGCTAAAAAGCAAGCAAATTATGTATTTACCGAGAAACCTTGAAATAGATATGTTGAAAAGTGATAAACATATAGCAATGATTTTAAAACATGGTATTTATGATACAATTAAAAGTACTGCATAAGTTCCATATCTTTTCTTGTTTAATGAGTTATTATCTCAGTACTTTGAGATATATCTCCAAATTATAAAATGTCATCTCAAAATGCTGAGATCATATGCGAGAATTGTAAGAAATAATTTTGGGTTTAGTAACTGTTTTCTCGATGTTACCAATAATTATGTCGAAGTTCTAATAATTATCTCGAAGTTTATAAGTATTTATTTTTTGCATGTCACTTTAGGGGCTCCGCATATTTCTATATTGTTTATAACATTGCAATCAATTTTAGATATGCAGTTTTCCTGGCTTGATTGACAGCTATGCGCGTCGTTTCTATCGGTATCGCGTAGTACAAGGCGTTGCAGTTAGTCGCGCACGTATAACAACAGCGTCCGCTTGTAATGCAACTACATGTTCCAAAGTAATACAAGTTGGACTGGTAAACGAGCAGTATGATGCGACTTTTTCGTTTTACATGGAGGATTTTGTATCACATAGAACGTTGAAATGTTATGCAATACAGAAATATCCCTTTTAGCTATTAACCAATGAAATTGTTGTATTTTTATCTACTGAGTGATAATGAATTGTCTTTAAATCACATCGACAAATATGAGAGGCAAGCAGATAAGCATTCCTTACTTGAAGCCTTTTGCAAGTATATGTAAATTGGGGGAAATTATGGTTCATCGGTATTAATCATCAATTTCAAATAAATGACTTAACATTAGGTTTAGCTCTAATCCCTCGCTACATTTGATCAAGTTACAACTTAAATCACGTCATACTTGTTAAATGTTGCAATGAATTATCCTTCTTCTAATTATACAATTATACTCCAACTAACATGAAGCCTCAGCAGGTGCACATAAAGCTTTCGACATCCAAATCACCTTTTAGAAAATTATTTTATTTATATGATTTTTGTTTTTAGCGCTAATCACGAGCTTTAGATTTTACCGATTATCATTCCCATCAATGATAGTTACATTGAATGCAATTGAAAGGAAAAAGATCAAAGTCAAACTTTTTACGTTACTTGACAATTTTACCCTTTTAATTTAATGTACAAATAGAAGTTTCATTATCATTGTAAAAATCTACATTACTCAAAGTTTCCTCTAGCAGATCTAATATTAAAATTTAACGCCGTATTAAAAAATAAATCATATCAATATCGGTTCTTTAGTAGAAGTGTCATCGTGTTGTACAAAAACCAAAACGACGTGTTCTTTTATTGTTTTGAATTTTATGAAGGGACAACTCTCGTAATAAACATGATGCCTGCTTTTATCGACAAGACAGTCACTCGACTTTGCATATTTGGTACTTGAGATAAAGAAGCGCCCCATATCACCTTTAAAACTCACATTGTTTAGGCTTTCGCCAAGGAAACCCAACGTGGTACTTGGTACCAAGTAAGCTAAAGGAAGCTTATCTTCAACAGGGCTCCAAGATGTTTTAAAACTCAGTTTAGAATACAGGAGGAAGACTGGAGTATCCGGAGAAAAATTTGCGAAAACGAGCATGGACTGAAAACCAAATGCACATTAAACACCGGGCGCGGGACTCAAACCCGGGACCTCATTGGTGCAAGGCGAGGGAACTACCGCTTCGCCAACCCGCTCCCCCAATCACAAATTACTTTTGATTCACTAAGGTTATTGTGTTTGTTTTTGGTAGATACTTATACACTCCACACGATTTTGCTTTAAAATTGTTACTTTTCCTGTTATGGCAACTTTGTTGAATTACATTCTGGATCCCAAACTTAATTTATGCCTGTGCTTTATTATCCAAGTTACTATGGCAAAACACATTTTCTACAAAATGAAGTTAAAATTGCTTTAATATAGTCACAATCCTTCATTTTAAGATATTTTATTCAAAACCATTTCTGATCAAAAACTTATGGTATTTCTTTAACTTTAAAATATTTGAAATTGTCGTTTAGAATTATTTCTGCTCCAAATATAACAACTTTGCCGGCGGCTTCAACATCAGCTCCACAATAGCTTTCATATATATTATGACTTTGATCCTTTTCCCGAGCAATTTCATGTAAATTTATGACATTTTCATTAGATATTATTTTCAATACCCAACGTTATAGTAGATACGTTTTTAAAATGTTATAACAAATTGAAGCATTCCGTGGTTCATGGTGTCTTATATACATCACATTGAAATGTATTGATAGAAAAGCATCTTTGACATCTTAATATCTAGTTTTTATGTATTAAAAGCAATGTCTATCCCTTTTCTCTTATTGGTCTTAACTTGAACCCAAATCTTCACTAAGTTTTTAACTAAATAATTGTATGTGTGTGTATCCCTTGTATTAGATTTAATCTTTTGATAACTTTACTGAGTAATATTTTAGATGAAGACGTAGCTTATACTGCTGTGTCTTGTTTTATATAAAAATATCTTTTAACGAGTTAAATGATCATAATATCACTATAATATTCAGGCGATAACAATTAACCATAATAGTCCTCCTTAGCTATTTTTGTAACATGAACTCGAAGGGGATAGGAGTTGTTGCAACGGAGCATTGTAAACCTCTACCGTATTTGCTAGTTAGGGACCTCCTCTATCCTTTGATACCAAAACGAGCACCATTAACCCTCGGTTGCAACCCCCCTAAGGGTTTTCCCTGCAGCATAAAAACGCAAAAGTAAGCAACCCCAGGGTTTTAAGTAATCTCTTTAACATCCTTTGCGGTCTTTTTGCTGAAAAAGTAGGGGGGAGAGCATGTGTGTCATTTCAGGGGGGACACAATATAAAATGTCCCCCACGGTTTTTATTTATTTACACATTTCTTCACATTATCCACAAAAATACGTGTTAGGAACACCCTAAGATGGCATAAAAATATAGGGCTTCAGGGGGCTCTGCCCCCTGACCCCCACCAAAGGGCTCTGTCTTCACACTACCCACAAAAATACGTGTTAGGATCACCTTTAGAATGCAACAAACGCTAGGGCTTAAGGGGGGCTTCGCCCACTGACCCCACCAAGGGGCTCTGCCCAATGGACAGCTGCCGGGGGCTCCGCCCCCTGAACCCCCCCCCCCTTCAAAATGAAATTACGCCCATGGTACCATCTAAGGTGGAGGTAGGGTAGGACGTCAAATTTGGGGTGTAGGGGGATTATTGCAACCCGGTGACATTTTTAAATCGCCATTTTGAATAATATATGCATGCTATGAAACTAAAACTTGCAGGGCATGTTAGAATTATCATTTTCCTTCTTTATTTGCAAAACAAACCCAATGAAATTCCGTTATTTAAAAAAAAAAAAAGATTTTGGGGGCCATTTTTGTCCATATTCCGATTTTCAACCTGAAATACCTTTATGACTTCATAATTACGTAACGCCTAAGCCGATATTTGTGACCTTGGTACCATTGGATAGGGGAGGACCATATCTATCTATTGATATCAACACCAAGTTCATAGAGGTTTCGTTCCAAAAGTTAAGGGGGTTGTAACAACCCCTCCCTCTTTGGTTAGACGTGTTACAAAAAGGCTTGGTTAGACGAGGGTTAAACTGTATGTAACGTCAAGATGACGCCATAAAGGCAGCACGCCCTTACACATTTGAGCTAATTAAAATTATACGTGAAAATTAGCCCGAATTAATTTTTCTCTAAAATATTGTGGTTTTTGCACGATTTGTGGCTTAATAAATAAGGAAATGATGATTTTGGCTACATAGAAAGTTTGAAACATGTTTCTGTCAAATATTTATGAATTGAGCAAAATAAGAACTATAATCTCTGATGGTTCCATACCCAAAAGACATCCTCCTAATTTACCCAACATACATTATTAGGAGCGTAATGGATGATAATACATGACCAGTTTATTTCGGCAAAAAAGTCTTATTAAACCAAATCGAGGAGGTAAAAAATAGTCGCCTTTGAATATGTAACTGTTATTTTTATAACGCGTTATTTTGAATATTTTTTGATCAACAATTTTTGAAGTTTATTCATCAAAACTTCAAAAAACATCTAAAGTACAAAATTGAGTGCACGTTTATACAAGATTGACTCTTTTCTTTTCAAAACCAATTTATAGACGTTACACACTGCGCTAGAGTACCGACGGAACAATATCTGACAAGCAAAAACTGAAATTATATTTGATAAAATAAAATGTATGTAATATCATTCCACATAACTGTCAGTGTGAGTCATACTTTACACAGTTACTCAAGCATATTTAGGTCGCAGCAATACAGAGATGAGCAAAAAAACATAAAGGTGCTAGCTTTTTTTTTTCTTATTTAGCACTCATTTTGATAAAGCACTGACAAGTACTTTTTCTCTGGTGGCTATCTTTAGAATTCAAAGTAAATACGCATATTACAGACGAGCTTAGAAATATCTTAAAGCATAGACATAGAGTGTATATAATTGTACTATTATTCAATTGCGGGTTTTGGTTTGGTTTGTTTTATTTTGTTTTAACACTTACATAAACATAATTTTCAGTCAATGAATTTAGTGAGTTAATATAATTTGTACTATAAAATATATTGTGAATCTCAACTATTGCCATAGAACTTAAGATAACATTTTCATTTTTTTAAAATAAAAGTATGTCATTTTTATTGAATAAAACTATTCATTTTGTTACTATTTCTACAGTTTGTGGTAACTCAGTTTATGAATATTCAGAAGATCTTGAGTCATGCGCAATATGCCCTGCCGACTGTGATGTCCTTTATCGACTGGAGCTTTTGCCACTATTGCAACTGTTAGCAGGGGTGAGTGTGTCGGTGTTTGTAGTTTTGTTGCAAAGTAACCTATAGGGATAAGAAAACACTATGGTTTCTCGGAATAAACAAACGTGCTCATTAATGATCGCTAACATATGAAATCATTTCAAAAAGCCTTTCTGTCGTCAAATTATCTAACATTTCTAAAATCAGGTTTGTGTATTTTAACCATTAATTTATTGTGAATAAATTCGTCTTTCTTGAGATATATGACCTTCCGTAAAATGCTCAAAATCCTGCGCCATATCCAACCCAGATTTAAAAATCAAAAAAACATTACCTTATTCAATTTTATCTTTCCACATTTTATCTATGTAAGTTCTTGTGGGCCTTTCTGGTACAAAATGTTAGACTAATTTGCAGCTTCAATTAATGTTTAGGTTATATAATTAAAAAATATATATTGTAATTTGTGTAGCCTAAACATTCATTGAAACAAACACACCCCTCTGTAATTATTGCATTCTCTTTGATCCCATGCGTTTTTGTTTAATTTAAAGATTGTACCTCTCTACACATAGAAACTTGCAATTAGTCTTCAGCAGTAAACACAGAATGACTTGGTACTATATCATTCAAGTAACCATGCTCTTTTGTATATTTCCGAAACGACGTTGAGTAATGTATATACTATTTTTTAAATACAACTTAATTCCTTAACAAACTTCATTTATATGCCCTTTTTTCTGATTTCGAGTTGTGTTTCAAACACAATTCGATATAAGGTTTATTCAGAACATTTTATACATGCCAGGGACCGTCTGGAGATTGAATCAAATCATGCGCTTAAGTGAAATGTAAATATTTAACACTACAATCGCTTCAAATTGAGGTATAAATCGTCTTGGTCATACAATTATATACAAAGGGCCTACTCTACTTATTTCGGGGATTTTGGTATCTGAGATATTTGTGATTCTGATAATTTACAAAAATTGCAGTTCCATTACTGACTGCGATATAGAATGAGCTAAAAGGTGTGTTAATAAATGAACTTCTAGTTTGACAAGAGGATCCGTACAGAAGTAAAGCAGATCGATAAGGTTAGTGCTATATATTGGGTTATTTCTTTATTGTAAAAATTGTTGCTAAGTGGTCCTTTAAGTATCGAAACACCACAATATTTAGAAAACATACATTTTATGATACAATATTTCTTTTCTGATCAGTTTATGTTAAAAATGATCCATTATGGTTGCCTGTCTATTTTGACTTAAGTCAAAGTAGACTTCTTAAGTGAGTTTTTGAAAAAGAAAAAAAAATACTTTCTTCAAAAATACACCTATACATCTATATTACTTAAAAGCATATATAGTAAAATGACATCGTATCCTCAAAACAACCTACTTGTTTAACTTAGGCGTCAATTGAATATAAACAAAGATCTGTCATTATGTCATGTAAACATTATATCGCATCGTTATCAAATATAGTAATCATTTTAAACCATTCACGTACTTGTACAGTATTCTCTGAAGATGTTAGATTTTATCACTTGATATATTTTGTCAGACGGAAATGAGCTTGAAACTCGCGGTCAATTTTTTTGGGAGTTCGCTGTCCGTCCTAGTTTTAATTTCAACAAACACACATTATCCCCAAGCATATATATATTCGCTCACTTTGAACCAACCGTTAATTTCTGAAAGTGTTTTTATGCGTCTCGCATAAAAACACTTTCAAAAATTTCGTTATTTGCCGCAAGGTAGAGATGAGGGACGGCTCATCCCCTTCAAATGACAAAGAACTTCTCAATGGAAGAGTTTCTTCAGCACATTACTCAACAATGACACTGAACAAGCTCCATCAAACTTGCCTCCACCAGCTGGAGAAGACTTACCCATCTGCTCTGACCCACCCCACCGTGATGAGACAGCAAAGGCTATCAAGGCAATGGAAACCAACAAAACAACTGGTTTAGATAGTGCTATCACGGCGGAGGCTCTTCAAGGCGGCGGTGATCAAATGCTCGATATCACTCATTCATTTTGCAGTGAAGTCTATACCACTCAAACTCCTCCTCATCAGTGGATCGCCAGTATTATCATCCCATTGCCAAATAAAGGGGACCTCTCCATGATGACCAACTATAGAGGCATATCATTGATGTCAATAGCTGCCAAGGTCTACAATAAGATTTTCCTGAACCGAATTCGACCACGGATTGACCCACTAGGAAGAATCAGGCAGGCTTCAGACCAGGACTCAGCTGTGCTCAACAGATACACATCCTAAGAAGAATTATGGAAGGCTTCAAGGAATATCAACTGCCCTTGACAGTCACCTTTGTGGACTTCAAAAAGGCCTTTGATTCGATAAATAGATCTGTAATGTTTTCTGTTCTATGTCATTATGGTATACCACCAGGCCTGTATACCACAGCCTCTGGTCAATGCAGTCCAAGTGCTCTACAGCAATTCCACCAGTGCTGTAATTGTAGATGGAAGAATCTCGGAACCCTTTAACGTAAAAACTGGAGTTCTTCAGGGTGAAGTTTTAGCACCATTCATATTTATCATTCTTGTTGACTACTTGTTTGGAAAGCATCTGGACCTGGCACAGGGGTCGAGACTCATCCAAGACAATCAAGAAGATATCCGGCTAAATTCCTAAACGATTTAGACTTCGCCGATGACATTGCACTTCTTGAGTCATCAATAACACGCGCACAGTCGCAGCTAACACGTACATCTCTGGCAGCTGCAGACCTTGGTCTTATCATCAGCGCACCAAAAACAGAGTTCATGACTATCAATTGTCATCCACAGCCTTGTTTGTGTGTTAGTTTATTTCTTCTTTATACTGGGTCCATGTTCAGAGGGAAATTTTAGTATCCCTCTGTTCTTCCAAATGACCCAGTTACATAAAAAAAACATCAAAATTACTTAATATATAAAAATACAATATTCTTTAAGTTTACGACAAAAATATATATATACTAATTACACAATAAAATACAATATGTTATTAAGTTATCAAGGTTTAAAATACCATACATTTACACACATTTTTAAATTGCACAAAATAAATTGTGGCACATTAAATTTGGATCTATCATGCTATGGAGCACATATTCAAGATCCATCATTAAATTATTCAATTACACACAAATTTCAAGGATAAAAAGTTAACTGGTAAAAAGCAAAATTCATTTCAAACACTTAAAGATAAAATAAAGCAAAAATTATTTACTGGCCTGATAGTTTTATTTAAATCTCCCCACGGTCTCTGGCATTGGATGAACTATTGCATTGTCTAGATTGTTCCAAGCTATGGCCCCTCTGTAATGAAATGTACGTTTCCCATACTCTAACCTAGGCTTAATTGGTCTTATATTACCCATGGTACTGGATCTGGTTTTCAAATTATGACAATCGGAAACATAAGTAAAATAATTGCACAAGAGGAAGCAAGTCCAGCAAGACATTTAAAAACAGAAAGACTAAGATGATACATTCTACGTGTTTCTACGGTATCCCAACCCATCTTCTTGCGCAAGTAAATAGAATTTGTTCTAACAGGTACACCAAGGATTGCCCTAAGCAGATCTTATTTGAAGGCGTCAATTCTATCCCTGAGATGTTTTGTACAATAGCCCCATACAATGTCACAATAATCAATTCTAGGCAACAAAAGAGATGTATGAAGGATTTTGAGACTTTCCTGTGATAAGTACTTCCTAATTCTGTAAAAAAGACCAATGTATTTTGACACTGATTTAGTAACATGGTCAACATTGACATTCCAAGATAGTGTTGAATCAAAATGAAGTCCAAGATATTTGAAAGATGGAACAATTTCAACAGGAGTATCCCTGATGTACGCATTCAAAGGACAGGAGTTATGCAATTTAAAATGAGAACCGAATAACATGGCCTTGGTTTTAAATGCATTCAGGGTCAATCGGTTCTCCTCCATCCACACTGCAATCTTGCTCATATCTGCTGAAAGCTTATCATCAATTTCATCAGCTGATTTGCCAACATAAAATAAGGCAGTATCATCTGCGTAGAGATTAACTTTGCAGTGCGACACAATTGTTGGCAGGCTATTTATATACAGTGTTATACAGTGTGAATAGAAGAGGACCTAGGATTGAACCATGTGGGACACCAAATTTTACACTTGCCATTTCTGAAGTGGACGTACCAACTTTTGTTATCTGTTTCCTATCAGATAAGTAAGAATCAAACCAATCAAGCTTCAGTCCAATCACTTCAAAGCTCTGTAACTTCTTAATAAGAATAGGATGGCAAACAGTATCAAACGCCTTCTTGAGGTCCAGAAACACGGCACCAACAAGATGGCCAGCGTCCATGTTTTTTAAAATGTAATCTGCGACCTCAAGAAGGGTGGTCTGAGTGGAGTGTTTGGGTCTGAAGCCTGACTGTTCATTTGAAAACATATTATGCAATGACAAGTATTCATAAAATTGATCATGAACAATCCTTTCAAGGAGTTTCATAACAACAGGTATGACAGAGATAAGTCGATAATTCCCAACAACTGTGCGTGGACCATCTTTGTAAAATGGTGTTACCCTACTAATTTTCCATTTTGATGGAACAACACCAGTTTGCAAACTCAAGTTAAAAATATGAGTCAAAGGAACTGACAAAGGCACCGCCCCGTTTTATACAAACGAGAACTTATATTATCAAGCCCTGTAGCTTTGTTTACATCAAGTTTCTTTAACTGCTTTAAAACCTTGCTCACAGTGACATTGGTAAACTGTAATTTTGGAATATTCTGGTTTTTAATACAAGGTGTATCAGGGGCAATTTCACCAAATTTACTTGCCAGGTTTTGACCAGTTGTAGCAAAAAAGTTGTTGACAGCATTGGCTATCATTGTGTCATCTGTTACTGTACCTGAAATGCTGAACCGGAACACTCAGTAGACATTAAAAATCCATTAAATTACAAACATATTGCAAAACAAGTGCTAGAAAACGTTAAAAATTGGTGACAACATGACGACAAAAAATACGTGCGTCACAGCTGCAAAGCGCCCCCTCTAAGTATATGGTAAATCAATCAGCCACGTAAATGACTTCAGATACCTGGGTTCCATGATGGGATCAAGTGACAGGGACCTGAAGAGAAGGAGAGCTCTTGCATTGACTGCTTTCTGGAAATTAGAGCATCTCTTTAAAGTTCAAGTATCCCATTGTCAACCAAGATTAAACTATTTAAAACAACTTGTGTCACCATATTGTTGTATGGCTGGGAGTCATGGATAATCTCTAAGGATATGGAGAATAAAACCAACTCTTTTGGCACATTTGTTCATTGTTCATTGTTCATTTTATTTTCCATATAACACAAACAATATATAAAAAGCCGAAGTAAACACTACAATATTAAACACGGCTAAACAAAATACAACAAAATTATGGAGGAAAGGGCCGGGAGGCCAGGAAGGCCTGTATTTTGCCCTCACTCGAACAAAAAATAAACAAAAGTTCCAAAATACAACAACCACGAGACAAGACAAATGGGACAGGGACGGTGCTCAAATAAAAAGAAAATAGGAAGGAAAGGTACTTAATGAAAGAGAGAAAAAAAAAATCAAAAACTAAATTAATTATAGACAGAAATTAGTTTTTGTTTCAATTTGTTTCTGAATTGCTTGACTGAAGTTGAACTCTTTTATGTATTGTCAGAAGAGTTCCAAAGTCGTGGACCGGTAGTTCTTACAGATTGATCTGAGAAAACTCTCTTATTTTAAGTTAGCTGAAGATGGTTGTTATGTCTTGTCGAATAGTTGTGTATATCAGATCGTTTTATAAAAAAGCTATCAAATGAAGAAGGTAAATCGCTTTTATAGTATTTATACATAAAAGTACCCAGTTCTAGCGTATACATATCTGTGATATTTAGAATATTATATTTGGCAAAGATTGGAGCTGTATGACTTCTATAATGACTGTTAGAAATTGCCCTTATGGCCCATTTTTGAAGCTTAATAGGTTTGTCCAAATAAGTTTTACATGCGTTCCCCCATACAAGTAGTCCATATGTTAGGTAAGGTGATACAAGTGTACAATATAAAGTATGCAATATACGATATAATTTTGTTGATGACACCAATATTTCTTGAAACTGTTTTTGATAAACAATCAAGTCAATCAATCAACATCATGTTATCGTATAATGTTAAACATCAAGAGGATTGATAGAGTTCCAGGAGTTTACGGAGACTTTGCCCCTTGTCGAGAGAGCCAGGAGTCGTCAATTGAAATTCCTTGGACATGTACTGCGCATGCCTGGTGGGGAGCCTGCTAAAGAGTATGCATTGTATGTCCCAAAGCATGGAAAGAGGAGACCTGGAAGACAAGGAACCTTGTTCTCAAAATACAACCACTGTCTTCTGGGAGATGCAGATAGCACGCTGAATCATAGTCAACTGTCAGAAATGGCTCAAAACCGTTGTGGTTGGAGAAAACTTGTGGTCGACGGCTGCGCAGCCGAACGATAATGATGAGGATGATTTGCCGCAAGTATTTTTTGCAAATTCATAATCTTTCTGTCTCTTTTAAAAGTCATTTAATTTTCTTTACAAGAAAATGATTGGAACTTTAAAATATATTTATACTTGCTAAGGCTGCGATCACATAAAACTATCTTATACACTATACGGCACTACGAGCACGTTTTTCCTATCTATATGACCTTTCTTTCTGTGATACTATTCCCTGATTCACTATATAAATCATCTCTGTACTGTTTATCTATAACATGAGGCCATTTCAAAAAGCCCTCTGATCTTACCCTAGAAAACAAATATTGTTTTCGAGGGTGGTATCAATACGCTGGTTAGCCTTAAATTCTAATGATTATTGATTTACATAGTGGATAGTATCATGAAAAATAAAGGTCATATAGATTGGAAAAACGTACCCGAATAATAGCGTATTATAGTATAGTCCTATGTGATCGCAGCCTTAAGGACCGTCAGCGATTGTACCACAGGAATGCGTTGGCCGAAGTATTGAAATTTGTGAAATGTGCGTCGAATCCCAATATTGTCTACTCATCCGCTTAGAATACACATGAAAGAGATGAAAGTCTTGCTCTTTTCCAAACCCAGAAAAAATAAGAATTTATTAATGTCGGCCAAACACAATCAAAAGTTGGACATTATTTTGAAACAATGGAGTAATGCAGAAATTTGGTATCAATAGGTATGTGCATTCTCGAAGACTTAAAGTCTTCATATTCCTACTAGTTATTTTTAAGAATAACTGTACAGTTCATGTTTACTGAGCTTGTATTATGTAAAGCATGTAAATTGTCGCTTTAATTAGTGTGCCATTATCTCAACCTTTGCATCACTATTCATTCTTGCGTAGGATTGTTCACCAACGTAGAAACTTCCTTTTCTTCTGGAAAACAGGAAAAAGAAAACAATAACGATCATTTTTTTTAAATTTATATAAGTAAGAAAATATAAGTCAGAAACGAAAGAAACAGAATAATGTATACAGACAAGCAGTTAGAAAATACTTCTTTTTTGTACACTACTAAATCGTTACAATTATCATTTTCTTTTGGACTAAAACCTTTTAACAATTATTTTTAAATATTTACCATATGGATTACGAAAGTAAAGTAAAACCAAACTATTAAAAAATTGTCTGATTTTAATACTTGATTTGAAATACAAAAAATGAATTTGAGATAGCCTCTGAACTTGTCCCGATTACAGTACCCGGACGTGCGAGAGTGCATCAATATGTCAGGATACAGTCTGAAATAAGTCTATGCTTGACTGACTCTCAAATCACATCGGTTTTAGTTTCCATGTAAATCTATTTGCCTGTGTTTAGCACAATATGCCATATGGAGTTTAACATCAAATATGTACGTTTGTTTATAATATGTGCTGTTAATTTCAGAAATAAAGTCAATTGACTTCATTTAGTAACAATCGATTTATGTATGTTGACGCCAGTATATTTTTCTTAAGGACTCAGTCACATATTAGTGAACAGAACGTGACTAAAAACAATGTATAAAACGAGAAATAATGGGACAATGTACGTTATGCGTACGTTTGTATCTATACTGTGATGTTTGATTTAAGGCGAAGCTTTAACCCTAGTTCTACTAAGGCGGGGTTGCATCAACTCCCTACCAATTTTTTTTCTGCCGATAAAAAGTACTTGCGCGCAGCGCTAAACGACCAAAGTTTATCCTTTGCGCTAAATAAAAATTCGGAGGTCGAGGTTGGTGTTACTCCATGATTTTAAAAATGTACTTTGTAGTCATTTATAGTACATATATTCATTTCAAACTTGGTATTTAGGTAAAACTAGTATTTTTTTCAATATTTAGCAAAGGACACATAAACATGGAATATTCCTACGATTTGTTAGACCATTTTGATTTTTGACTATATTTTCCGTACATATTCCGATTTTTCACATTTGTGTAATTATGACGTCATAGCGACGTCGCGGGGGTCTTGGGGAATCGCTAAAATAAGAGAGGGAGTTGCAACAACCGGGGCAATAACCCCCTCCGTATAATATGTTTTTTTTAAATCGCTCTGTATAACTGTATTGACATACATGTATATCGATTACCAAAACTGTTTTTGTTATTCGTACCTTTGTTCTCTGATGTGGGGGTTAATTCAAATAGAATATGTGGATATGGATAAACATATTTTTCCAATATGATATTTTTATGCTTGACCGTTGGGAATATGAATTCTTCATTTTATTACATTATAATACACTATAAACAAAAACCGTCAATTTTAAGCCCCTAAAATCATGAGGTCACATTCATCAACGTGGTGATTATTTTACCCAACTACATGTCTATTTGCTAATAATCGGATCATGAATGTACCAAAACAATTTGCTTATAATCGGATCATGAATGTACCAAATGAATGTACCAAAACAATTATATAAAAACATTCGTAATTTCGGAAAGAGCAATGCCTTCAAAATGTATCCTTTTTGTTTCCACGTGCAGAATGATGCAGAACTTTAACCAAGGTTATTAAGGGAATACAAGAAAACCGTTCAGACTGTATTACGAACATACAAGCAAAAAAATGTTCTGTTGATTACTGCATGTTTTTCAGATGAAATTTGGACACATAGATTTTGCGTCGCGTGATGAAATGAACACTTCACGTAATTGCTCTAAATGCACATTAATTTGGCAAAAAGTGGTGTTAATTTTTTTGGAGAATATTTTCAAGACATATCATTTGCGAAATTACTTGAGTTGATTGAATTACATTAAATAAGGCCAAATGGTAAATTTTAATTCGTATCTCAAATCTGATGAATATCTCCGAAATAACATTATATGTGTTTTTTGCATGTATGAAAAATAAACTACGACATTTGAACGGGCTGAGTAATGCCTTGTGATGCCTTGTTACAGCATAACCTTTGGAAATGTGTAAAATAAATACCGATTTAAAAGTATTCTTAGTCCCCCTGCATTTAATTTCGCAAAATAATACCTGAAACTAATGAAGCGTGAGAGTTGCTAGCGTATATTTTACTTTGCATCCCGGACTATAAGATCGGGGATTAACATTCCTATTCTTACTACCACGGTATTATTATAATATTCACAAGATACATCGAATACTAGTACTAGTATACTTACCTAACCATTTTTAACACCAAGTTTAGAAGAAGTATCAATCCAATAAAACAAAGAATAACGTACAACCCAGTAATGAGTTTGTTAGAGTTGTCGTTTTCATCTTTGAATGATGATGATCCAGAATGGGTATTCACTAGAAGAAACAGAAAACAAGGAATTGAAAATTCAATGGAATTTTACATTACAAATGGAAAATATTGATACTTACCTCAAAAACTTTGAAAAAGTTCTTGTTGATATATTTGTTTTCATTATTTTAATATGTATATGAAGGGCTGATTTGCAAAATGACGTGACCTTTTTTGTTAAAAAAATAGTTTTTGCAGATTCTGACAGACCTCTATGACAAAAAAAATTGAAAATTTCTAGGTTTAGTGGACTTAAATCTAGAAAATTTTACTTTTCGAGTCAAATATGGAAATCTTAAAATCCTACATTTAGGACCATGCCTAGATGTTGAAATTTTGTATTCTTAAAGTACATTATAGCTTAATGAAGAAACGAAAAAATGTATTTTGCAAACACTTTAGAAGATAGGGACTTTTTATGTTGAAATTGGATGAGTTGATTTACAAAACAACATACGTCCAATTTAAACGATAAAACAATAGTAAATTACTAATAAAATATTTGACGAATTACCTAAATTACAGCTTATATACAAACACATGTCAAAAATGTTTATATCCTAATTTGGAGATAAACGTATATATCTTTGAAGCGGCTATTTTTTCGTCGTAAAACAATAGGTCGACAGAATTGAGATCTTGATAATCTCTAAAGATCTCAATCGAAATGATCTTGCATTGGTTATTGATTACTGGAATTGCGTTCACAATTGCAGATTCCGGATATCGACTTATTGTGACCAATCGCAACCAGATAGAGATCAAACTAATTTATATATTTCTCATTTCGTGACATTTAAAGCACCGTGTTGTTCATGCTTGAAATTGAATGTTTCGTGTCAATGGTGATCAAATATCAATCTTAAATTCAAATCTTGTACAGAACGGACTTGACACATCATGATTTAATTTTAAACTGATAATAAGGAAACTCTCGGTGTTATCATTTAGTTACTGGTGTCACAAAATGAGAATATGTAGGTTCAGTGCCCCTCCCGATGTGATGAGTCACATATGTCGTCACAATGCCTTATTTGCATTTGAAACAATCTCAAGAACAAAAGATTCTAAGACATTCTCAATGCGATGAATTTCAACATTTAACATCAGTTTATCGTGTTTTAACCTATGTAAAATAACAACAGTATACAGGTTGTAAGAGAAAAAAATTAACATGTTTAATGACACTGATAAGGTGTTACTTTGTATTACACTGTCCCTTGGAACGAAGGCATAGAACACTTTATGATGTATTTGCCTGTATATTGCAGTATCTCCAGTGTTTGACTGGACAGATTTCTAAGAGATATCATAATTGGTGATGAGACTGCAAATCAGCTAAATGGCATCGTTAGTACGCAAGCACTGAAAGACGACGAGGATTTAAAAACGGGTCAAAGGAAACACCATCATTTCTGAACGCAACTTCTTGAGCTAATTTGAAAAAAGACTATTTACCATGTACCATAACATTATAACTTTTTTCATGATATCGTTAACAATAATTTATTTTCCCTTCTGTTACAACTTGCACGTATAATCGAATTTTTAGACATTAAATTACTACCTTCAATGACAATGATGTCAAATTTACAGTGTGCCTTATTTCCACTTTCATCTGTGAATCTATAAACAATATTGTTAACACCGTTCTTAAAACTATCACCGGGAACATGGCTTGATGTCATGGTAATGTTTGCTAAATCCTCAGCTATTGGGGATGGCCACCTAATGGTGATCGGTAAGTTGTGCATCTTTGTTGCGGTGATGTCGTCCGGACAACGAGTAACCTTTGGTGGTGTGGTATCAACTAGAAGAAATCATAATTATCGGTGCAAAGTAACATTCTGATTACAGGTGTAATAAAGGCATTTTCAAAACCAGTTTTAAAACGGGTCAAATAAACATACCTTACTGAAGTTGCAATTATCTTATTTACGTGAATAGAATCAGTAGACTAGTTTAAATCTATAGTTTGCGAATTGTTCGTCAGTAATTTTTGTTACTCAATTGTAATCTGATGCTGACTAATTCCCTTGTCCCATTCTTTAGCGGCGAATTGCAATCATGACGTGATTACCATGCAAACCACAACGGTCGGTAGTTGAATTAAATGTAACGATAGGTTGAAAACATCGAGAAAAACATGCATCCCCTGATCAAACTAGTGATGCGGTCAATTTTGTAATCTTTTGGTATCTACTAATCTGCATAATTATACCTAATTTCAATCTATCAGTCTATACTTTTGACTTATCATATGTTTACATATAATAATGTTTACGTGCCTGATATTTTCAACGATTTCACAAATCAGAATATCCTGGAATTATTCTTTGTTCTGAAGTAACCTATCATTAATACTACTTAGGTGAAAATTTTGTCTCGTAAACAAATTCATTTTCTATGGTAAACCTGAAGAAGATTACAAAAAAATTAATTAAGAGTTAGATAAGCACTAACATTAGTAACCGTTGGTATTAAACTGGTTAACAAAAAGAAATCATAATTTAAAAGAAAGTAATAAATAACAATTCGTAAACCGAGGATTTGGACAGACTAGTATTGGTTAACATAATCGTTTATAACATGCAGTGTTATGCATTATAAAACATTTAAAATAAGCTATTGGCATACTAACCTTCGAGTACAGTAATGGAGAAATTACAAGACACGATATTAGGGCTATGTTTGTAACTAACGGTGTAATTCACCCAAGTAACACCAACTGGAAATCGGTCCCAAGACCTTTCTACAGATATACTTCTGTCAATCTGCCAATAAGATGGTTCGGTCCAATTCACAATCTTGCTGGATGTTCCTAGCTCCACGGCGGTTTCAAAAGAATGCGGACATCGAATTGTTGTCTCATTTATTGTTCCTTCTATTTCTGCCACTAGAAAACATATAAACACGGTACGATTACAATTTTCCATCAGGCCTATGCCTGAATAGTATTTATTGATAGGATGAAGTGAAAATGGGAAAATTATTTTTTCCTTGAATGGCATTGGACTGCTAATAACGTTTGGGAACGTCCATTTTGACGGGTATGATTGGGTCGGCTGACCTATTTGGCATCTTTTGTATAAGTTGCGGATTATTTTTTTTTACTTTACTTCTGTAAGTGTTAATTTTAAAGTAGTTTCAATTTTGTTTTGATTAAGAGACTTACTCTTTAAAGTTCTTTTAAAATACTGTTTGAAGACTTTTAACGATAACAACTTAAACAGATATAAATAGTGTATAGGTAATAAAGCAACTATAATTTTTAATAGTAAAAAAAGCATGTACCTTTCTCACACATATAGGCTTTTGAATGTATTGAACAAGGAGAATCATTCCAATCGCCATCCGCTGTAGCATAAACACAATCTTCACCACGGTTTGCATTGTTTGGCTCAATCCTACGCCACGCTGAAAAATCCAATTCTGCATCTTTGCAATACACGTATTTACGTTTTGTGCCATGTTTACAAGGCGTCCAACCGCTACCATCCATATCATTATCTAAATCATCAAATGTATAACGGAACTGTGGAGATATAAGGGAGATCGCAAAAATTAACTGTAACTGTGAAATGCTTAACGTTAAATGACACGGTATTCGTCGGAGCTATTTAGAAAGCAAGACTAAGGAACTGATTTAAAGATAAGCGAGAGTTAACTTTACTATACTTTATAATGGTTCAGCCCCGTGGAAGTTTATAAATTCTAGTCCCTAGTGCTGTGCGTGCGCATATGGCAATAAAATCTTAATTTGTACCCCTTGTGTTCTGATCATCAATTAGTGATGGCAGAAATAATAACACAATATGCGCACCATACCAGTTTAATGTTCGTTTACGTTAACGTAGAGTCAAATGGAGCCTGTTGGACGCTATTTCTAAGTCAAACAGTTATTTCAACCATAAACAGTTGAAGAATTTAGTCAGGTAGATTCCGAGCATGAGCGTCAGGTTAGGTATGTTTGCAATTTTCTTGATAACCTACCAGGTTATCAAGAAAATTGAGTTGAGAGTGACAGAATGAACTTTAAGAATCGGAATAATGCTAAAAATACACGTTTGAACATTTTTTATAATTTGCGTCATAAGCCACACCCTCTTTTTTACATCGACTTCATGAATGGCAAATCTCATTTTGCATTGAGAGCGTAAACTTATCATGTTTGATTTCGAAATGCAAAATATCATAAATATTCAATAGAAGGAAAATTAATATACCAGTATCATTTGGCTTTATTTATCTAAATATGTGCCGGCCGGTAAATAGCAATATTGCCCAATGAGGCCAGAAATGAGCACTGGTATGTTTTGGCGCATAAATGGACTTTTATAAATAAGCACTAAAATCACTAAAGATTCAAATTAAATCAATGCAAAATGGCTTTAGATATTACAATGAAACATCTTGCTTCGAAATATGTCCTTTTAGAGCAAA
>JXSR01S010608.1:24178-36761 GCA_000969725.1 Ophiothrix spiculata
CTTTAAGTAAGTCTATCCTCGTTATGGGTAACAACACACAAGGTGTTTCGTTATCTATGAAATATTTTGAACTCACCAGATGTAGGTTATTTAATGTTAAGGTGGCAACAAAAATGTTCTTCATCAGTTTGGGTTAGCTCAAGAATTTCTCTTTCACCTTGTATTCACGTTTGTGCGTCTTTCAATCACAGTACATATGTGGGCGACCTCTCTGAAGGCGATCAAGAATGTATGTTACAACTCTGTATTCTTTTTATATCTTGCTTAAGTATTCGTGCATAAACGACAAAATAATAGTATGTGAGCGGGGACATCTTTTACATACGGTATTGTAACAAAACACACTTAAGATTATTACTAGAAATTCCTGGAGCCCATTGGTAATGAAATTTTTGGTATGATAGCTTCAAACTGTTGCAAAGGGCACACTTCACGCTTCTGAACTACCAATATACGCCCAGGCTATTTTATATCATATTTTGGGGATCAAATGACACCCTTATGGTAAATCTTGTTAGTCACCTCCATGTTGTGGTTCTTAGCGTGCTAGTTTTAACCTTAGGGAATGTTGATAAATGAAGATTATAGGGTCACATGAATTAGGTGTGGTGACCCCCTTAATAGAATGTTTTAAAAAAATGGTTCATTTCATTCTCTAAACGCTATGCAAGATAAAAAAAATATATGTATTATATTCTGTAAGCTCATGAAAATGCAACATAATGTCATAAAGAATTGTTAACTGCTGGTCTTTAGGCTTGTGTTACATGTTTTAGACATCAAGTCCGTACATATTTTGAAAGAAACTGATACTCACTGGCTGAGTACCATTCAAGTTGATATTTGCGCTTCCTTAACCTCAGGAATCTGGAAACAAATAATGTCAGCAAGGACGGGGAAAAGACAAGAGACAGCAGTGAAAAGTAATATATCTGGCTAAAAAATGCAGTAAAGAAGGAAAAGCAATTAAATCGAGTGTGAAGCTACCGCAAAAGTATGTCAGATGGATACGGCATATTGGTGCAGTCAAGCTGCACTGAGAAAAAGTTTTCAAAATGCTATTCACTTTTGGTTTTCTTGAACGTAATTGAAAATATGTTATTACACTATACAATATAATGACCTAACCACCTTTCTATTCTTCAAACACTTCGTTGAAAACCACCAACTTATTGTTAAGTATACTCAGAAACCTCCCTGTTTTCTATATTAGCGTAATGCAGAGTTGCAATTTAAGACAAAACAAGCATTGATTCTTTCAAAGCCATTAAGTATAAAACTTATTCTGAACTATTAGATATATTTGTATGTGGAATCCGATGTAGGTGCGTGGATTATGGATAGGTGTTCAACAGTTTTGCTTTTGCCGTTTGTTTAAATTTACACCACTGGGAATCAAATAATAATGAAATTGTAGTGGTTAAGATTAAGTGGTTAAAACAACTACATTGCTCTACATTGCACGTTTTGGTCAATTGTAGTGGCCATTACTTCGTAGTTCGTTAATATAAAGACTCCCAAAAAAGTATCGCCTCACCTCGAAAAAATGGCTCAATTACGCAAAAGTAATTTAAAGAATGTGTGTACAAGCGCTGAAAATTCAGCTTTCATTTGACACCTTATTTTGGACAATTGGCTGAGAAACATTTAAGTTATGAACTTTTAAAACCCTCGAGGTCGATTTTTAAAAGTTGCTAATTTCATTTTTCGCACTGTACAAACCTGTAACACAAGATTAAGGGTAATAATGAGGTAAGTTTAGTCACTGGAACACGTGGCCATTGGTATCTAAGCATTATCCATCAACAATGATCAAGATATGGATTTTTTCATTAATCTTTTATTAATTCATTGTTATAAATAATGAAAAAACGACATAAAACGAGAGAAACGACATTTAATTGGTAGTCATTACTGGCATTAAAGACATGGCGCAGGTACCAGACCATACAGAGGACGAATAACGGTGTGCGATGTTTTTTAAGGCTAGTAATGCCTACCAGTTGAATCTGAAGTTTTATATTGTTTCTCATCCTTAATAAGATGAAGAAAAAAAACAATATCTTGATGGATGATTGTTAGAATCCATGACATATGGTTTGGAAAAAAACGCGAGCTTCAGTGACCAAACTCACCTCATCTTGATCCTTAGGTCTGCGCTACTGGTTTGTACAGTGCAAACAATGAAATTAGCAACTTTTAAAAATTGACCTTGAGGGTTTTAAATGTTCATAACTTCAGTGTTTCTCAGTCAATTATCAGAAATAGGGCGTCAAATGAAAGCTGAAATTCCAGCGCTTGTTCCCAATATCTTCACATTACGTTTGCGAGTACCGTATTGGCGCACGAGCCATTTTTTCGAGGCGGGGAGATACTTTTTTGGGATTCTTTAGATAGTGAATTAGATTAAGGTTTAACCATAAATGATTCTTTCATCTTATTAGACTGATATTACAAAACCTTGATTCATCATTTGTAAGCTAAAATCTAACAAATCCTGTACTAATGCTTGAGTTAATTCTATACCATGGTATAATAGCCCCGGGTTTAGGATTCAATCATGTTTCTTTTTTGAAAGGATTTCAACAACTAGGAAAATTAGTTTTTAACTTACTTTCTGAATCAGTGTCTGTTGGACAATTTATTTGTTATTTTTCATTTATTATGAATGGTTTTTTTTCTCTCATGACACTCATACATTCCCCCTACATGAATCACAACCGAAATACCCGATACCGGCTTGGAATACCCGACATCTCAGTTCTATTCAAATTTTATCAAGTGTAAAACGAAGTGACAAAATCGCTTTTCAGTATCAAAGTGATTACGTAACTCACCCAGTTACTGCATCACGCACATAACCTGATAATAGTTAGCACAATACTTTTGTGTGGTGATCAGTTCGTTTCATCTTTCGTCATGTTTGTTACGTGTAATCCGATTATCGCCCAGATAACTGGGTCAAGCTTCCTGGTTTGGAACTATCCACGTACAGGCTAAATGTACGTAATGTTGTTTGGCTTCAAACTCAGCAACATCACAGTTTCATATATGTATATAACACACATATTATTTATCGAAACATACTCGTAATATATTTATATCGATGTTTGAGAGGCATGGGGCCGTAATTTACATGGAAAGTGTATAACAAATGGTTTCAAGACCTGACGGTGCTTTCAGGAACAACGTTCTATTACACATGCGTATGAGATAATCAATCCGAATATACCCATTAGATCTTGAAATTGTTGAATCTCGTGATTGATGAAATGCAGATATGGCCTTTTTCCCTCAACCCTTGAAAAACATTTACCGCCCTTCCAAAAAAGTATTCTTGAAACGCCCCAAATTTACAAATTTTGTACACCGCTGTTTAAGTCAAGTAAACCTGGACTCGCGTTAAATATAGGTATTCCTATATCGGGGATACAAAATGAAAGATCCTAATACCTATTTACACTGCAAATTTTGCCGAACACCAGACGCTAGTGTTCTGTCAGGTTTCAGTGGCATGTTTCGACACTCAAATACATTCTCAGTGCATTCTGTTTATAATATAAGAAAGCTGCAACTTTAAAGTTTCAGAAAAATTCAAAAGAGCTCATATGTTTTCTTTGAATATGTAATATGACAAATATTTGAAACTTTGTAACACTTTTTTAACACCTGACACATTTGAATTTGAACACATCAGACTCAGACGTCAGTTTCCAAATTGGAACGTGTGCTGATCCTTCCTTCCATATTTGGACGTGTGAAGATCCTTCCTTAAACTGTAAACTTAAGATATCTTCGATTTGACATTCCGATGATGTGACCGAAGTATGACGGTTGCTTTGCTTTAATCTAAACAATTCTGATCTGACAATCGTTTTGGCTTGTCACTTCTGGAAACATCTATGAATTATCTGAGGTATGAAACTTCGAACATCAGCAATCTGTGTTCGTCTTTTTCTTCAAAGTCAAACACTTTGAACTCTTGAGAAATAAGTACCTCTTTCCTGCTTTGTTGCATCCTACAATTCAAACACTTCAGCTGAAACATTGTAATCTAATTTCTATATTATTATTTTTTATTGTAAGTGATGTGGGGTATTATTGTATTTGAAAGGGTTTTCCCCGACTTATTTTAAGTGTACTCAGAAACATCAATGTTTTCTATAAAATGTATGATAACAAGTATAATGATGATTGATAATTCTTGACAAATTCAATTCAAACTATATGCTATGTTAATATGAAGTCTGTTTCATGTCATTTCTTTAATAGACCTGCATATGTACCGTTTTCTATAATAGACAAAGACAAATTTTTATTCTTTACACGCAATCACCCTTAGTCTGAGCATTTGACATTTTTGTATTACCGTTAGTTATCCATATCGGTCTGGCCTCTATCCTTTGTGCAGATTAACACCAAGATGAGAAATTCAATATTTTTACAACTGTTCTGATTAAGTTAAGTGTTAGAAACCAACTACGTAGCGTGTGAAGCACAGACCAAGTATCGGCCGAAGGGTTTTAGGTAAATATGCTTAAATGCGTTTAACATAAAAAACGACCTTATTCTATTTATCAATTTATAGGCCATTTATTCACAATCTCCTATCGTGCAGTTATGTTGACTTTGTCGGAGCACATCTCAATAGACCTTTTCAAAACACGACTTTACGAAAATTCCCGAATCCAACTCAATCCGACTCATTAACACAATATCCAGAATGTTACGTCCATGTTCACATTAACTGACCACGTACGAATTCGAACTTGTAAAAAATTATTAGAGTTAGCACTAACGAGTCACTTTTAGTGTGATCGCCCTGATGTGACTAAAATCTTAAGTTTAGTCAGCCGATTTCAAATGGAAATTTCACCCTTTGTGTGATTAAGCGTTTGGTATTACCAGCAAAAAAAGTTCAGAATTAGTCTATCTAATAATGTATGTCTGATTATTTTAAGTTTACACTTTTATTGCACTGAAAATGCAATTCTAATTGCATTAGAACAATTCTAATCTGCATTTCACCCTCAATGAAAATTTGATCGTATTTGAAGTAACTACATAATACCTGTCATCATCTATGAAATCGATTCAAACTCGCCAGATGTAGGTTATTTGGTGTTACTGTGGCACAGAAATATTATACTAGTAGTTTATCAGTTGGTGTTAGCTCATGAGGTTTTCTTTATTATGTTGCAAACACTTTTTGACCTGTATTCTTCCTATTTACATCATAATAACTAAATCCAGTGCATAATAAACATGGTTCAAAGGTATAATAAAAACATCCTGGTACACACGTAGGAGGTTATTACAGTGTACATTACCATGGCCTTATTAAAATGTTAGTTGGTAGGTGCATATATATATATTTTCCTTTATTTTAGAACCCAATAAGACCTCATGTTGGCATAATACTCTGATCCTGACTATCAACCAACAGTGTACATAAACACGCATATCCAAGTTAAACAGTTTTCTGGAAATCATTTGATAACGTGAGCCCTGAATTTATCAATCGCATTATTCCTTTATCTCAAATGGTAAATTATCTGTATATGTGCCCCGTCATAACTAAAGGTACCTTAAGGGGCCCAAAATCAAAATTGATTTTTTTGGTCTCATCTAAAAGTTGAAAGGACGCCTTGCTTTTGGTTATTGGATGTTTGGTTGCAAAGTTACATCCAAATTAGTAAAAGGAATCGGGCTGAATAGGAAAACTATAGTTCTGAGAAAATCGAGTTCAAAGTTTTTGTACTGAATAAAAATTAAACGGAGGGAGGATTTGTATGTTGGTTTTTAACACATTTTCCTATGTTATGGATGAAATTAGAAAATCGACCTTGAACGTGATTGTTGACTATGCTCAGCTTCAATGGCCCGTATCTCGTAATATACTATGCCGACCTTAAAGGGACTGGCCTAGATTCTTCTCACTAATTTTTTACCTACATATTTTTTTAAACTTGAATCGATAGAACATGTTTATAGTAATATAACCTACAAGGAACGGAATAAGTGGCAATCGATGAATTATTGATCGCACATGTACAAGTAAGTTTCTACACAATTAAATAGTAGCTAGGACATTTCAGTCACACGGACGCTGTATTTCATTACACCGGCGCAAAAAAGTGGTGTGAAAACAGTTTTTCTATTTTGAAAACTTAAAAATACCTTGTTTCTTCACCTGTGATGGCCAAACAAATTATTTTTGGTGAAATGGTTTCTCTTTCAATATGTATTAAATTATCTCCAAGAGCTTTGTTTGATCTTTTTCTGGTAAATCCATCTGAGGTACAAATGTAGGATTTAGGAAACACATGATAGTAGCACCACCATCAAAGAATGATATATTGCAAATCAATTCTCTCTTAATTTTAGCCACTTGTGTTAACCTTTTGCACTTTTTTGGGTTTTGCTATACTATAAAGCTTTATTTAGAGCATGTCCATAGATACTAGGTGGAATCTAGGCTAGTCTCTTTAAGGTACCTTCAGATATAACGATGCACATATATGTACTTGTGGCGACCACTATCTGAGTCAATAAGTCCATAATCTTGTCTCTTCTTTCAACTCATATCCCCACCTCCACAAATCGTGGCAACTCTAACTCTAGTACGGTATGGGAAGTCCAACTCTAATTCCAATACTTTATTAAGGTCCGTATGAACGAAAGGGGTTTCGATTTTGATAACCAGACATCGGTCGGCGACCGGTTGTAATGTGAGTATTATTAGCATTAATGACAAACATTTCGATTATTTTAAAGGAACAGAAGAGGCCAAAATCTCAAAATTAATTATGCAATGAAACTGATGTTATCAAAATCCAGGTAAAAATTCGGCCATTCCTTTAGGTTGAATAATTTGATGAACAGGATTTTACACTCTTAAAAAGAAAGGATCAAATTGATAAAGGGTAAGATCATATTTGATACTTTATCGGATCAACTTGATCCTTTCTTTTTAAGGGTGTATACCTTTTGTAGAGCGCATTTCGCCATATTTATTATATTTGATTTGAATTAAAAGTCAAATAGTCTATGATCAGGGGTATCTTTAACATAATTATTCTAAAACCTATTTAAGAGTATTACTAGATATTCTTGGAGCCCATTTGATAATGAAATAGAGGGTGCGATATCTGCAAACTGTTGCAAAGTGCACACATCACGCTTCTTAACCACAAACATTTCTCCGGGATATTTAATATCTCACCTTTTAGGGTTTTCGATAAAATCAAACTATATATAATTGAGTAGGCCCTGTGAAGTGAATCTTGAAAGAGTTTGTATTTTTATAGCTCAATTTTGAATTTGGAGCCATTTTACCCATGGTCATGATTTTCTGATTTGGTATCATTTTAAGGCTTAAGGTAGCTTGAACAGCTATTTACACTTGTCAGAAAATTAGCTATAAAGTTAATATTTTGGGGGAATGAGAACCAAAACGTATTTCCATTTAAAGAAAACCCTTCAATGGCAATATTTAATAAGTTTTATAATATTCCGCTAATTTTTATGTTTTTCTTTATTTTTTGAAAATTCCCAAAAAAATCAGAGTTTTTGAACTTTCATGTCAAGAGGGTATATGCTATGACAGTTATATTTTAGGAGCTGGTGAAGGTTCACAATAGCTAAATTCTCTCGTAGGCTTTTTGACATAAAGTGTTTTATTATCAAGAAAAATGATTTTTAATCTCATATATTTAGGCATATTTTCAAACACCTATAGTTTTTTTAGAAACGTTTTAATTTTAAAAGCCAACGACAGATTGTTGCAAATTTGATAAGCTTTCTTTGACACCTTGTTTGTTGAAATTAAAGCATGGGAAGTATAAATGAAAATTCTGAGAAATCTGGCATTTCACTGTTTCTAGAAATTAACGCAATAAAATTCGGGAAGTAGAAACATCAGAAGTCTCTCGGTCGGAAACGATGAAAGAAATTTCTTTAAATCAACATTTCTGACAATTTGTGATCAGTTTGCAATGCAAAGAAAAAAAAAGGTTTCATTTGTGAACCACTGCCACAGAATAAAAAAAAATTGTAAATAGTATTTGTTTAAGAAATTTGACAAATTTTGAGACATTTTCCTGGTGGCCAAATTTGCCATGTATAAAGTCTATTTGAAAATTAAAAATAGCGAACTCGTAAACGCTTCATGGAAAAAATTATCAGTCTGCACATTCTGTGAAATTTTCAACAAATTCTGTGCACGACACCATAGCCGTTAGATACGAAACACCTCGACCAATTTTAGTGGTATCGTTAGATAGAACAAAACCAAACCAAGTTATTGAGGTTTTATTTTATTTTTTTAATTTAAAGACAAAAGTGTTTCTATTATTTTATGGCAGGCTAAAATTCTTACAACATATATAGCAATATGAAATTTTACAGATTATTCACACAAATGGAAAACCAAAATCCGTCTGTTAATTTGATAACTTATATTCTGACCAATATAACTGTGATCGGAAAAATAAAATAAAATTAAAATTGGAAAAATCAACTCAACTTAATTTAGTAACAGTTTATAAATCAAGTTTTTGACAGCCATATTAGATTCAGATTCAGATTTTATTAGACCATCTGTATACAAAATACAAAGAAACATTATTGATACAATGGAAAAATAGTGGCGGGAGACCATTAATAGCAGAGCTCGAAAAGTATGGCCACCCAGTAGAACGGCAATATGGTTGCAAATTATATATGTAATGATATATAAATACAGAAGCATTATCTTATATAGATTGAAAAATAACATTCAAAGACGTTAGACAGACAATTGACAAGACATGGGTGGTGAGATAACGCAGACCGACAAGACAAGTGCAGATAGACTTATTGGTAAACTGATGACAATGTGAATATGAGCATTAGATTAGCATAAACAAGAAATGTCTTTAGAAAGACAACGCCTCCGGATGATAACAAGTAATCCAACAAATTCCTTTATTTAAACAAAACATAACAAAACAAAACATACAAGCAAACTTTTATTGTAATTTTAGAAAAAAAAACTTTCTCACACTATTTTCTCAGAATCAGATGCGTAACTAGTGAAGTGGGCAGGCCATCCCTGATCAAAAATCGGGTAAATCACGTGAAATGAACAAATATCTAAAGGCTCATTCCATTGTAAATGGAACTTTTTTTAACTTCAAGTAATGGAGGTTCTTGAATAACATATAGTTGGTCTTCTTGACATTGAGGGATAATTTGTTTGCATGAAACCAGTTGTTAATTTTACCCATTTCATAATTAACAGGCATAACAAGATCTTGAAGCTATAACATTGGTATCATCAGCAAATAAGTAAAAGAATAAATCATCGGATACACTTGGAATATCATTGATAAATAGAATAAAAAGAAAAGGGCACAAAACGGACCCCTGGGGAACACCACACGAGACGAGACAGGTAGGATAGAGGATTTACAATTGTTGTAGGAAACATACCATAATGATGAAGTTTTGCAAGAAGAATCTGGTGGCTAATCGTGGCGAATGCCTACGAGAGGTCCAAGAATATTCACAATGTATGCTTGCCCTTATCAAGTTCAGAGACAATGTTATTATATGCTTCCAAAACGGCCATATAAGAAGAATAACTGCTTCTAAAACCAAATTGATTATTGTGGATAAGATTATAACGCTCTAGAAAGCTATGACGTCTGCGATGAATAATACGTTCCAGGATTTTGGAGAATATAGGGAGAACAGAAATAGGGCGGTAATTATTGAACTTAGGGGCGGCTTCAAAACTCAACCGGCGGTTGTCTGCCGGTTCTGGGCGGTTCTGGGCGGTTCTGGGCGGTTCAACCGTATTAAACAATAGCCAACCGCCCAGAACCGGCCAGAACCGCCCAGAACCGGCAGACAACCGCCGGTTGAGTTTTGAAGCCGCCCCTTAGTAGAATTACCTGATTTGTGAATGAGAATGACTTTTGCAATCTTAAATTAGCTAGGAACAAAACCGTTATTATTGATGGAAAGATTGAACACATAGACTAACGGAGCTGCTATTAAATTGATAACAGCTTTAATGATATCAGGCTTGACATCACCATAGCCAGGGCTAGAGCCATTTTTGAACGAGGAACATATTATGCGCATAAAAGGTATTAACAAAATCTGTAACAGTGTTTACATGATTATAATTTAGGATATCAAGATTGAAGTCCCCAGAGATATAGCAATTCTTGTTTTCAAATGCAATACGATCAAGACAAGCAGCAAGATCTTAGTTGAACATGTTGAACAAGTTGATGTTGGTGCCATGAGCACGATATATATTACCAATGATGGTGTTCTTACCTCTCTGGGAAGTCAATTCAAGGAAGACAGATTCTGAGTGAGCAATTTTATTATCATTTTTACACTGGATGAGCTTGAGATCAGATCTTAATTCAAACACAAGTCCAAAAAAGAGCAGAACCACCGCTTTTCCTAGATTTCCGTGAGGCACTGATTAAATGATAATCCTGGATTTAGAGCAAATTAGAGTCATCTTCCTTAAACCAAGTTTCAGAGAGTGCTATAACCGAGAATGTTTGATCCAGATCCAGAATAAAAGCATTAATAAAATTATTTTTATAATTATAACTGCGACAATTGAGATGCAACATTGAAAGGCCATTATGTAGAGAAGATTTATAATCTAAAGGAAAGTCAAATTGTAATTGCAAGATCTCTTAGTAGTATAGTTGTTCAAATTATGATGAGTGAACAAATCATGAGCAGAGTTTTCAAGTAAATAAGGGTTGAACTTCAATTCCAAAAGCCTATTGAATTCAACGGAATTATTAAGGTAATGAATTATAAACTTAAACTCATCATCATCAACAATGTGATTGAATGGAAATAAATCACCAGTGCATTTAAAACACATCGAGTTTAAATCATCATAATTACATACATCGTTTATGATACAAAAAATTGAAAACTTTAAAACATAATTTCTGACTGTTATCATAAATACATTTTCCACATATATCACAATTTGCCATTAATAATCCAATAGTATACGATTAACACTTATACCAAAAAAAAAATAAGGACATTTATAAAAAAAAAAAGAAGATAATACCCAATCGAAGAATATTATACAAATATTGAATGCCTGAGAGTGCAATAGTACAAAATATATCATGAGGTCAAATTTGGACTTTTCTATTTCACGAGGCGTAGCCGAGTGAAATGGGTCAGTCCAAATTTGACCGAATGATATATTTTGTACTATTGCACGTGCATAGGCATTCAATATTTGTTTTATATCATGATATCACACAGGTTTGTTTCATGCCGTGCAATGAAAATAATTTTTGCACGGCTCAAATCACTGCAATCATGATATAAATTGAATTAATAAAAGAAACAAAATGAAAGTCTGTATAATTGACCGAAATGATATACATACACCGGCTTGGGAGCCCGGGAGACACTTTATAAAAAAACCCGAAACGTATCAAGGACGACCAAATATTATAAAACAATAAATTTATTTTTTAATAAAATACGGGCATATAAAATAATAGAGAATAGAATCTCGTTAAGAGAAGGTGGACTTGAACAAAAACATAAAACAACAGGCTGAACTTGGTAGCATAGGTAGTATACAAGGAACAATGTAACGTGTCAATAACCCTAAATGACGACGATAAAACGATGCCAGTGTAGAGAGCAGCTGAAAAGCTCCAACAAAGTAAACGGGACGACTATCAGTCAAATAAAGATGTGCACTAATGCAATGACACATGACCTGTTTCCATGGATACCCCTTAAAGTGACATAAGTAAATCACGGCAAATTATTAAACAATATAAGAAATATATTTCATGATGAAATTACAAAAGCGTAATTGAAAAATACAGTTAAAACAAATGGTATTTAACCAGAACAGGATATTAAGAAAGCGATCAGGAGAACCTATGCTATGATTTTTTTGATAAAATACAAAAATTGTTTACTCCCACCCCCCTCCAATGTGATAAGCTGCAATAATACCGAAAAATGACCCAAAAAAAACCCCTGAAAGCTGCGTCATACATAAAAAAATTAAAAAAATCGGAGCGGAAAATATAATTAAGTCAACCAACTGATAATGCATGACTCGAGAACACCATGGTAACGAGCTAGGAGTCGGTGAGCACAATTAAAAATGACCCCCCCCCAAAAAAAAAAAAAAAAATGACGAAGCAGGGGAACATTTAAATAAAGCCAAATAATGGATAACAGACAACAAAGAGAAGCACCCAAGCAAAGACAAATAACTCTTAGCCATTGGTTCAATGAATTTGCACATGGGGCAAACAAAAATATAAACACAGGCGGAAAAAAGTAATGTTGAAAATCACTTGATCAGGGGGCATAAAACGGCAATTAAATGCATGACAAAAACATCATTTACAAAGAGAATTGCATTGGACAAATACAAAATAATTGCAAGAATAAAATAAGCAAAAACATTAGATACAAACCACTCAGTGAATTTGGTAGCAAATGGTAGCATACCGGGAACAAGGCCTCGTGTCATTTAGCAAAGGTGCGAAATGACAGAGAAAAAAGA